>JACXGI010001980.1:0-16463 GCA_016801175.1 Esox masquinongy | reverse complement strand
TTCGGCCTTCTTAGGGAGTTTTTCCTAGCCACTGAAATTCAACACTGTTGTTCTTTGCTCCTTGGGGTTACAGGCTGGTTGTTTTGTAAAAGTACTTTGTGACAACTACTGATGTAAAAAGGGCTTTATAAATAAATTTGATTGATTTAATTTGATTGAATATACAGAGGTAAAACCTATGCTCTATGGATTCTCCTGAAGGGTTATGTGTTTCCTTGTTTTGATCATTTTTTTAAACATAGTATCATGTGATATTTGCCTAGAATATCTAAAGGTTGGAATAAACCAATTGGTCTTGTGAACTTCTATGACACAAGCTCTTCAAACCGGTCTTCCCAAAACAATTTGCAGTGGTGTGGATTCAATGTAATTTTAATTCAAAAAAGCAAGGACTAAAGTGGCAATATAGTCTCATTTAATTTAATTTAATACAGATTCATTTAAATCAATCAATCAATCAAATGTATTTTATAAAGCCCTCTTTACCTTTTTACCCCCAACCTGAAACCCCAAGGAGCAAGCAACAACAGTGTTGATGCACAGTGGCTCAGAAAAACTCACTAAAATGGGTCAAAACTTTGGAAAATCCTAGAGAGGAACCAGGCTCTGAGGGGTAGCCAGTCCTCTTCTGGCTGTGTCGGGTGAACATTTTAAGAGTATAAATTTTAGTAATTAATGAATGCATGTGGGCCCTGTCCAGAGTCTATACAACATAATTCAGGGAAGAAGCATGACCAGATGGAAAACTCAAGGCAATAACTTTGGTATATTAATCAATAGATGGTCCAGGCATGTCATGATGTTCATCAAGCAGGAGAGTTGGCCGGTGACATCACCGATTGCCTTAACAACAACTCCTTGAACTCCCTACTCCTTACTTGCCAAAAGTTATCAAAACTTGGTACGCTTATAATAGTTATTATACAGAACATTAAAAAGATTGGAGCTAGACTGGTAAGCCTGTTTGTCAACAAGGGCGGAAATTGTAATCAAATGACCACTATTCAGATTTTCTTTAAGAAAATAGGGTAACTTGCTATTGCAGAATTTGTCAATCACAATCACAATGAGCACAAGAAAAATGTGCAAAAACACAATCTAAATTAAATTTAGAAGTACCATGTAGTCCACTGATTAATATTCAGTTTAGGGTCAATTTGAAAAACTCCGTAAGGACTTTACTTTAGGTAAAATCTAATCTCTTCTTGACATATTACATAAACATAACCTTAGATCTCTTGTAATGAGCAGCATTAGTTCTGATGCTTTGAAGACAACAATTTATAAGCAACTTTTGAATATGAAAAGTGGGGGGTCGTTTGGCAAATAGACATGCTTACATTTTTGCAGGGAGAGGGTTGGAACTCTTCATTCCAGTTCTGGTATATGCTCTTAACACATGACCTAATTGAGCATCTCACCAATTACGCAAAATGAGTCTCAGAATGTCATCTGTATTGTACAATAGTTCAGTGGAATATTGTACTTGGAGTTGTCAGGTAACCACTTTTATGCCACTTAGATAAAAGGTTGCTGCAAATGAGGAAACGTAACCAGGCAACTATTCGGCAGGCGCACTCTCTCTGACAATTATATTACAATATGTGTTGACAGTAATTTAATAATGTGACAGTGATCTAATAATGTGACAGTGATTTACTAATGTGAATTTACGAGGAAACAAAAGCAGGTCAATGGCTACTTCCTGCAAAGTATTACGTTGGTCAAAATACACCGCGATTTTTAGCCATCATTTGGCTTTATCCAGTATTCACCAATTATGCATGGAGATACTCTGCAAATACTTATGGATGTCTGTGGAATTCCTAATGACACATTCATTTGCAAGGTATTGCCATGCAGATTTGATTCAATATGCTGGGTTGGTTACTGTCATTTTGGAAAGCTGGTCCTTAACATGTTAAATCTACAATGGCACTTTCCACTTTAGTTATTTACACATAGGGCAGATTTTCTGTCACATTTGTTGACATTTAGACAAAATACATTATCATATCATTGTAATGAGGCAATTGTAATGGACTTCCACATGCCTTTTCTGTTCTACCATGAACACTATTGGAACTAGCCAGAACTTCAATTTCGGACACTTTTACCACTACTAATCTTCAAAAGGAAATGTATGTTCTGTCTTTTTTGGCAAACTATTCTATCTGGCCAAGCAGAGTTAGCACTCCATTGCGTACTTACCCTGTTTCTGGTGCATGAGTTTAATGACACTCATTTGCTACAACACCTTGCTAGAACAAGTGTCAAATTTTCAAGTTTCATATCATCATTGTGAAGTGGCATTGTTACCGTGGAAACTACAATATTCTCTACTGTCAAGGTCTTTCTGAACTAAGAGTCCCGTATTGGCTGTTGGCTGTTGTACATCACAGCATTGTCATGCCAGCTCTCATATTGTCTTACATCTCTGAATTGGCTTCCACAGATAATTTATCAGAATTATTATCTATGGAGTAAATTTAATTGGAAGATAACATTACAGAAATATTTTTAGATTGTTTTAAATGTAGGTTTTACCTTTTTTGTTTTGACAGGGTATATTTATCAAAATGTCTGCCTGCATTACTGCCTCTAGTCATTAAAATGTTTAAGTATCTAGTATTAATGTACTAAATTTGACAATCATATCATAAACTGTTCTATCTTGGGTGTTTTCACTTCTTATGTTACATGCTGAATTAAAACATGTTAAAACAAGTGTATAATGTACTGTTTTTATACTTGGGATAACAATTTTCAACAGTAAAAGTTCTAAAGCATGCTGTTATCTATCTGTTTGTTGCTACAGTATAATGTGATGTCCCAAGGTTCTCCTATTGTTATTTATCTGACCAAATATACCCCCAAAATATGATCTTAGCAGTAAATTATTCAGATTACAATACTATATCATACACAGTATCTACTTTTTTAAAATTACAGCTATTTCCTGTTAGCGAAATGCATTTAGCACTGGTTCAGTGAGCAATTTTAAACAATTGCTAGATAATTTACCACAAAATGGAGAAGAACTGGAAAGGCTAAATGAATAGATATACAAAACAATGTTTCAGTAGGTTGCTAATTAGTGGCTTTTTTTTATTCCGGCACAAAATACAATGTAAAAAGAATGTTCCTGTATTGTATATTACAGTTACTCTGACACTCATTTCTTTCTCCACTAAACAGATTGTATTGATTTGTAAGCACATGTACAGGATAAGGCCCAAGAGGCTTGCATGATTCTTCCCTTAGTCATGATAATTACTTATCAATACTTATTCTTTCCCTTCACCCCCCACCCCCTTCTCCGTGCCTCTCATATTCCCATCTCTCTCGACACCGCTCCACCTCTCTCCGCAGGGGCTATCTTTGATGAGTCAGCCAGGAAGGATGACGAGGTGTTCCGCATGGCTGTTGCAGACCTCAACCTCAACAACGAGATCTTGGAGACGGAGAAGATCACCATCTCTGTGGAATTTGTGGATGGGAACAACCCTTTTCAGGCAGTCCAGGAAGGTAAGGCCTCGACTTTATTCAGCTGTAAATACTGACACTGTTAGCAGTCGATCTCACGCCAAGCGAGGCCAGAAAGGTGTCTTGCTAAGTGCATTATTTTCAATCACCGACTCTGCATGGCTTTTTCTCAGGTACCACTGATCCGTTGGCAGTGGATATGCTTCAGCCTTTCACAGTTCCCAAATGAGTCAGGATCCACCTTGAAACCCCTCCATTTTCTGTCCTAACCTTGACAAATGTCGCACTGAACTGAATAGCACTATATAAGTAAGTGTTGAATGTGTTCCCCAGACAATGAAGACCAGGCAGGACATTGTATTGTTAGTTGAAGATTAATCACCTTCTCAAAAATAATTAAACAGATTCCAATGTACTTCACCAATGATACTCTTGATCACTGATGGTATGTGCACTGTAAGATTCTATATACTATGAGGTTTAATTGAAAGTCTTACTATATTGGTAGAGATCCTTCCAATTATTTATCAATATATCGTATTACACTGCCATTACCCAAAACGGTACTGACAATTAATTAAGCCGGTATTGTCAATGGCATTTGTCTCCAGAGATATCTGATAAAACATACGGAGGCACATGGCAAAACATATTAATGAACTCATCTGTAGCATAATTCCACGATTTAATTAACTGATAATTGATAAGTAAATGATATTTACATACACAAAAAAAGTGTTAGTCTGGGCAGACCTCCAACGAAAGAGCCATATTAGAGTTGAAAACAGATCCCTTCCTTTCCAGCTGATACCTAACAGACTGTAACAAGCTCCTAGTATCATGTCACGTTGTGGCCTATAACAACAAGGCCCTTTTAGATCCCCTGCCTGGGGTGGTGTGATCTCAAGGTGAAGTCTGACTGGAACCTCTTTCGTTAATGGACGCTTGTTATTTGAGAAAGCTGCAGTGTGTGTAGTGGACTGCAGTCTAAGAGCCCAGTAGTTACCTCAGGTCCTTTTGTTCGGTCTGAGTGTCTGTACCTGGGCTGCCGTTTCGTCTTTTGAAGTCTCACACGAGTAGTGCAATTACTGAATACATTATTGCCTCAGACCGAATGATGTTGGCGGCTCATGATAGACTGCTCCCCTGTGTTCTCTATCGCATCAAAGCGTCTTATTTGGTTGCGGTTCGTACAACAACGAAGCACCGTTCGATTTGGTTAATTGTACTTGGTTCTTGATCCATATCTCACTGCGACCTCTAAAGCGATAAATTATTATAATTACGTATTCAGCGGTGTATTATTAAAACACGCCTCCCCGCGCGGATGCACTGGTGTGAGAGAGCGCGCTGCTTTGCCCCGTCTTAATTTCAGAACGAATAGTTTTCCACTTCTGCTCATTTATAAACAGTAAACTTTAGCACAGGAAAGCGACGCACCATATGTGATGTGTGGCTTATATTATGATACGTAAGTGAGTGCATCCTTCTAAACATAGACACATGCGTACGCCACTTTGAGGAATCTGCTACTCTTCACACAGCTCTCGCGCGGCTCTCAGCAGCGACTTAACGCTAATGCGTGACACTTGCTTTAATACACTGACAAAATATGTTGCTAAGCCCCG
Organism: Esox masquinongy; assembly: GCA_016801175.1. Taxonomy (NCBI): domain Eukaryota; kingdom Metazoa; phylum Chordata; class Actinopteri; order Esociformes; family Esocidae; genus Esox; species Esox masquinongy. The sequence goes on along the minus strand of JACXGI010001980.1, from coordinate 11,349 downwards.
GTATAAAATTACCTGGGAGTGTTTATTTTCCACCTGAGACTTTGCCTTTCCCAACTACTCTGGTTTACCCCTTTAGCCTCCTCCTTGGGGACCTTTGGCCTCTGACACGTGCTGTAATGGTCTTGGCTCTGGAGCTGAGCAGGGATTCTGAATGAGAAGGAAGAAAAACCTGTTGCCTTTTTGTCATCTCAAACTGCAAAGGAAACTAGACTGCCAAGAAGCATGTCCAAGTTCTGTCCAACACACACACACACACACACACAATCAGAAACACATTATGTGTGTACTGTATCTTTTTTGGGTGTGTGTGATCCAGTTCTATGTGTACATAAAGATGGTAAAATCTGACAAATCCCTCTATATAAGGTTTCTTGGCTGGTCCCCATTGGGAAAATGTAATTGGCGGTTTTGGGTTTAGGTTAAAACTTTTGGGCATAATGTTAAAACTGGGATTACTTTCAGGTTTAGACAATACAGGTTAGGTTTAGAATTAGGTGTTAGGGCTAGGTTAAGTTTAGACATAAAGTTTAGGTAGGGAACATGGTTGCACATGAACTCCTATCCCATAATTATGTTAATGCCATACCACTACACATTAGCACGCTTAGTTCCCTCCTCCATGAAGAGACTGCGACAGGCTCCGTGCATCATTGTCCGCATTAAGGACAAATGCAGAGGAGTGAGTGACAAATGGGACGACTTCGGCCAGATAGGCATTATCATCTAGATGGCAGGGACGACTTGGCAGGATGTTTCACAGGGATTGGCGGGCGGGGGGAGATCAAGGCAGCATCAACATCTGTCCTCTTTAAACCATCTCCGGGAGACAAGCGTGACCACTCCCATCAAAATCCCTGCTGCCGGAGCCTGTGCCCACCGGGGGGCTGGCGGAGACGGATCCCTCCTCGCCCATCTCTGCGTTGCGCCGCTTCAGCGTGGAGGCGGTCTCTGGAGCACCCTGCATCTGCTGCCGAAACTCTGTGGAGGGTGAGATCAGTGCTACGTTACCTGTTCTTGCAACCTGTTCCCACGGCGCTTTGCCGGGGAAACGTGGTTAATTGGGAGCCGAACGCCCGCCACCACTTATGTTTACATACATCTCATCTCCCGCGGTAATCAGCTTAATTAGTGAACAGGTAGATATGCGTTTCTTCACGGCTCATATTGATTAAAGCATTAAGAGGGACTGTAATTAAATGACAGCACGTGGCGGCTGTTGCAGGTTCTCATGTTGCCGTCTCGGCTCTTAGATGTGCGGATATGTATTGCCGTTCCTGCTCCGTGTTTCCACGGTGACAGCGTCATTGTGGCTGGGACGGCTTGGATGGGAGATGTGTCCGTGTTTCCTGGCGTTAAGCAGTGGTGCCCCAGACAACTTATCTTCTTTGACAAAAATCTAAACACGGTGACAATAACAAGGCAAGACGGATGCAGAGGTGGCACCGCAGGTCCAAAAGTGGTGGGGCAAAATTTGGGACATATTGGGGGCCTTTCTTGGGGACCGGTATGAATTTTTTCTGAACTTGTGAGGTAAACTGCTGTGTTCTACTTGTATGCTTTGTTGATGAAAGATAATTGTAAACATTCACATACATTTGAGTAAATTAATAGACACTTATCCAGATGGACAAGGCATGTAACAATAATAGTTACAGTATAAAATGTTGTATAATCAATTATTAAATTGATCAATAGCTCAATTCAAAAGGTGTTTATAAAATGATATTCCCGTTCCATACATCAGATTCGATTGAGTCACGTCATTATGTATTGCACTCTTCTTACTAACTCTGTCCTACTAGTTTTTATCGCTAGGTGTCACCATGCAAATACACCATGATGGCTGTTTGTGAAAGACAGTTTTGTTGGCGCTAGAATTCATTGGCTACTTATCCTAGCGCATTAGTCATCATCCATCTGTTATGGTTCGACAGAAGTATTAATATTTTCTTTCCACGTAGAAAACTGGAATTTTTAGCTAGCTAGATTTTGAAATGTTTTACAAATATCAACATAACACCACGTCATCAATCTTAATTTAACGAACTGACCAGCTAGCTAACATTTTTAGGAACTTAATTGTTGTCCCTTGGCCTTGAGTAGCAGCAGCAGATTGTTTCATCTGTACCCGTCTTTTTTCTGTGGCAAACTAATATAATCAGTGAGCTTAAAATAATACTATCTAGCTAGCTAGCTAATAATGTGATGCATGCTAGCTCTTTAGTTAACACATATTAGCTACAAATGAAGGCTACTAAAATTTGAAACAATAGCAGTTTGTCAGTTTTGGACATGATCATTCGATTGTGATAGGGGGACAAGTTGAGGAGTTTGACATACCTTGTTTTTTTAGAAATAACATTTCCAAAGACTTTGCGTTTTCACCTGACAGGAGGCAGGCGAGAGGGGAGTGTGAGCAAAGAAAGTAGCCAGTAACCATCTGCACTGACTTGATTCGGATGATTACTACCATTACTAAGCAATGAGTTGTTGAGAGGTGTGGTCGATGCTCTGCCTTTGGGGCCAAGTTGGCTGTATCTAGGAGATCACTGTGACTGACAGGTGCATTCACCTGTTGCAGTCAGCGTTTGTGGTAGTGCGTTATATTCAACAGAGTAAACAGGCAGAAATTTGGAGAAGTATTTTTTCAGCTTGTTCAATTGCTGGAAATTCACATTTATTTCTTCCGATGCAAAACGTTTTTTTACATTTATAATCGTAGCTACGTTGAATGTGCTCAATACTCTCTGCTGCGTTGAAAGTGGCGGGGCGGCGCCACACCACTTTGAAAAGTACTGGGGCAAATACCAGCTCGCCACAGATTTACCGGCGGCTCTGGACGGACGTCATATAAATGAAATAGATAGACGCAGGGCTTGACATTGGCACCCGCCCACCCGCTAAATGCGGGTAGAATTTGGCTGTGGCGTGTAACGCAGTCACTCTTACTGGCCACTTTGGCGGGTGGCATTCTATATATCTATACACAGGGTTTTTCCTGCATTCAAAGATCAAAGGCAACAGCCTCCCCAAAATCTCGCACCGGCTCTGTGTGTTGACATGGTGAAACATGATTTTGCGCTTAAATAGAAAACGAAATACCGCATCTAAAAAGACTGTATGAGGAAACTTTTTCCATATTGAGTATTGCCAGGTGGGGTGTGTTTCCATATCAATTGGGCAATTTTTAATGGCCTTGGGCGGGTCGATTTTTTTCTGGAGTCTTCGGCAGAATACAGTTTACGGTCAATGATATCTGGCAACCTTGCATACAGGACCACAAGCGTCCAGACGTGGAGGAGATGAGTAATGTCGGGAAAACAAGTGGATCCCAGTTTTCTTTTACCCCCAAGCATGTCAAAATATTCCATTAAAACTTAATAACCTCAAACTAAATCTAATCCGCATAACATTTTTTGAAACTTTTCAGGTGACTTCTAGTAGCCTAAAATTACAGATTTGTTTTTAAAGAGAGATCGCGAGACAAACGAAGATGACTGGTGAAAAGACCATCAGACAAGGGTATGTACTAATCACCAAAAACATTAGGCTTTATATGCAATATATAGAGTAAAAAAAATATAATTAACATAGTTACTAACAATATAAACATGAAGGTGAAGACGCTGGATCAGCGACAGCAGCAGAGCCTAGTACAGCTGATGGAAGTCGAGGAAGATAAACGACGTGGCGTCAAGGCAATGATGGGGAAAAAAATAACTTGACAAGGCTGTAATAAATACAGCTCTGTTTCGTTTTTTATGTAAGTCTGTATTAACAAGAACATAGCATAACAAAAATAGACAACAATAATATTGACTGCGATTAATTATAAAGCTGATGGGTGATTTTCTATTTCTTTTTAAATAACATGTTAATAGTTCTAGGTTATGTTAAGCATAAATATATTGCTTGCATATTTTGGTTGATATTAGGGAGGACATTGTAGCGTGCATTAGCTGCTCAACTGGACATGGACAACAGGGCAGATTTAACTCTATAATAGTTGTCTTTTTCAAGTGTGTAGCCACATTATATAAAGTATTTCACAGAGGGGCGCCCGGTAGAGTGGGGTACCACCTTTGCCTAATAGTGACTGAACCAGTGAACAAGACAGGCTAAGATGTAGCACAACATAGTCAGATTTTATCAAATAAAATGTAATTCCCCAACAACAAAATGGTGGCTATTGAAAATGCAGAGTGGCTAATAACTTTGGAAAACCGTTAGCCACAGTGGCTGGTGAGCAAAAAAGTTAATGTCAAGCGCTGGGTAGATGATTAAAAAGCGTCCTATGCAGATCTCTGCAAGATGCCTGTCTCTCTCCTGCCTCCTTCTGGGAGGAGTTGACCAGAGAGGGCACATTTATATTTAAGCATGAATATTTTAGTGCCAGATCAAGCCACTCAAAATGTATAAAAGATGCAGCATTTGATTGATGATTGTGTTTTTGTTTGTTTTCATGTCTGGGAGAAAAAAATGTCAGGGTGGCTATTTGAAGGGGTACATGTAATTGATTTACTCCTGGGGCAGGACAACAGACGTCTTCTCTAAACGGCCCATTTGGATAATTGATAGGGGACCTGGGCTTTGCCCAACAGGGCTATGCTATCTGATGAGGTGGGGCAACATCAGGGTTCTCATCTCATCTCTCTCTCTCTCTCCGCTCGCTCTCTCTCACCGCTCTCACACCCAGTTCAGATCATAAACATACAAATGATATAGTCTTTGAAATGTTACCATTTTTATTTTGTAGTCATGTCATTATCACTCAAAGGATTCTACAGTTTGGCTTTCATAAGCACTGATAATTCGTTTTAGTTTCTTTGTTAGCGCCTAATGAAGTACGGGCTTCTCCAGATAAAACATTAAACAACGAAACGCTGATACAGTACGTGCAACGCATACAACCTTTTGGTTTGAGCGATACACATCCTCTTCCTCCATTACTCACCCCCCTCTCTGTCTGTGCATTCCTCAGTCCACATATCCCCGTAAGGCTTTTAGCTAAACGCCAACATTCAGCCTGGATTGCCACAATCCAATTATCTAGGCTCTAATCAATGGGGGGCATTTCCAGCGGCGAGCCTGACATTTGTAAGAAAAAAAGCCACGATATGATGGCATTCTGCAGCTGACAGCTGGGTAAAACCCTTCTGCCGGAGCCTGATGGATCCTCGGAGGGACTTGGCCCCCAGAACGGTGCGCCTGGCAACCCCTCAACGTGCAACTGGCACCGGGCAAGTTTTCCCAGAAATGACAGACAAAAGCCCCTTTGGTTATGAACGTCTGAGACGCAGCGGGCGGCGGCTGGCTACGTCTCAGTTGAGCGTAGTCGTTTCCTGCTCACGCCGTGTGGCGTTGTGGCCACTACTGTACATTGTCTGCAGGACTCAGCCCGGCGACTCATCGCCCGATCTACAGAGTCACTGCTATTGGTTCCTGGCAAAGTTGGAGAGGCTCGACACGATGGCACGACAACGTGAGAAATTGCAACTGGCGATGACGTCGACGGATGTTGGCCGTTTCGTCGTGACACACATTGACAGGATGAAACGTCTCGTTTATTTAAATTAAAAACATACATGGCGGGCAGATGTCAATGGTTCACTTCCCCCCATTAGCAGTGTATCCAGGATTGATGTGTCTTGCCAGCCACTTTAATGATTCACACGTACAAAGGATTCTGTGGTGACACTATGATCCTCTGCCAGGAGCAGACTCCACAGAGCCCCGCCAGTCATTCATTATAGAATGAAACTGCAAACAATCCACCCATGTGACTCTTTTGTTGGGAGAGGGCGATTTGACAGGCTTAACAAAATGGTCAATAAATTAATAAACTGCGGGCAAAAAAAAAACAAACTGAAAAACAAAGGCGACACTTTAATATGTGTGTTTTATGGGCTCTATAAAATGTGGGACGACGACTGGCCAAAAAAGCTTTCGCTGGTTTAATGTTTCGGTCAACATCAGAATATCCCCTAACGGGTCCCAGCAGCTCTGTAAGCATTCAGGGTGCCAAGATTAAAAGACTTCAAAAGACAGTTTTTTTTCTCCCAAGCTCTATTTAAAGCCTGAAAACCAATAAATAATAATTATCATCAAACTAAGCTTCCTCTGTGTCCCTCCTTGTCTTTTCCATCTTCGTGTGTGTGTGTATGTGTGTGTGTGTGTGTACACTCATGTGAATGTTTGTTGTGTAGTCCTCAGTACCTCCCCTGTGGTAATTGTCCAATGCACAGACACAGCTTTCAGTCCTCTGAAAGAAAAAGGTCGAATCGCCTCTGTGGCTGGAGCTCGGTTCCTGGTTGGGTGGATGCCTTCCCACAATGCACAGCCAGAGGAGAAATAATAACTTTTTCATTTATTTCACAGATTTCCTCTTTACCCTCAATCTTGGCCTTTCAGAATCACCCCAGTGCTTCCTGTCACCATAATGACACTGTTCCATCCAGATCTTCCACTGTGAATGGTAGAATGATCAGCCCTCAACCAGGCAGGCAGTCCTTTTCTCCGGAGGGGAACCTGATTGTGCTAAGCGGAGCTGGGCCCCCGCCTTCTTTTGCACTGGTGCAGAATACTAATCAGCCTGCTGCTACTCCAATCATATTGACTTGAATCACTTTCAGGATGGTAATGATTTCAGCCTGCCTCTTTTTGAAAGTCTTCCGCGCAGAGAGGTTGGCCTGGCTTTCGTCAGCGGTAATGTCTGCGTGGGGGGTGGATTCATCTCTCCAGGCGGCGAGTGTATTTGGAGCTCGGCTGGCCCACACAGATAGCTGCCCAGGCTTCGCCGCGGGTGTGAAAACCCCTCTTCCCCAAGGCGCCTGGCTAGGGAGAGCGGAGGAAACCGCTTCCAGGCCCGTGTTGATTCTCCTGCTAGGCCAGAGCCCGGTCACTCCTCCGGACATCGATTCCCCTCAATGCGCCTCTCCTCCAGGATCCTGGACTCTGAGGGCTGGGCTAATCTTTCCTCAGTTGATCAATCAAGTCGGCATCTGCCACAGAGGTTACACGGAGGTCAGATAGAGGTCACACGGGGCAGGTACAGGGCTAAGAACCTGGACAATGATCCAAATTGTTATTCAACTTATCGATTGTTATGTGGAATATATTGATTCTCAGGACAAGCCCTTGCTCCACTCACCGGGGGCAGGATTCACCGAGAACTGAAACATCCGGTTTTACTGGCATTCATTAACCTTTAACCTAGCTGCCGTTTACAGAGATGGACTATTCAATTATGATATGTGGAGGTGATTGATACGCCTTTTTTGGTCTCGTAAATGCTGATTTACGGTTAGTACTGCATGGCTATACCTCCAAATTGTAAAAATTATCAAGAGGTTTGAATAATTTTTATTTCAATAAGTTTGTATGGCTTCCGGCAGAAAGGTTTTTATTAGATGTTATATTTGAAGAACCCTCTCACACATGGCTGTATGTGCCAGCTGTTATGCTTGTCTGTGTTTGCAGAGCTAAGACACATTCGGCATGGAGATCCGTATGCTAGTTTCAAGCATTGCAGAAAATAGATGACAACCTGGAGGAAAGTCTGAATTCTGTTTTGTCAAAAATATGCTCTGCACAAATAAAGTTGCTGTTGAACCAGCAACACTAATGTAGTGAGCGAAGACAAAGGTGGTGTGTATGAGGCAGTTCCCAGCCATTTTTAGCCGTTCTTCTGCCAGGGGGCTTCATGTTAAGGAAAGCCTTTTCTTTGACAAGGCAAGTCTCCCCTGTTTCTCCCTTGTTCCTCGTACTCCAGGCTTCCCCTATTTCAAGACCTCTCATAACCACAGTGCCAACTAACTGGCGGTCATCCGTCACCATGACAGCGATTAGAACCCCCCAGTTGTTGACATCCAGGATGGCCTGTCAGTCAGTGGAGTCACCGCGGTGACCTAACTGACACAGTGTCTGTCAATTACACCTGGAGAGATGACAGAAAGAAGAGTTCTTGTAAGTTTGGCCTAATAGTCTGACATGTATTGGGAGGGTGATTGGGTAAACATGGAAACGGTGACGGACTCCCCATAGCGTGATGTCGTCTGAAGAAAATTACGACAGATAATTAGGGTTTGATTATTACATTTCTACAGATAACAAATTAATTGAGACCTCAAATGTAGTGAACTTCAGCCAGATTAAGTCAAGCATGCCGGTTCTTTGAGATGGTCGCACCTCACGCGTGTAACAACAGGGGAACGATGAAACGGTTTTCCTCCGTAACTTCACTGTGACAAAAAGCAATGAACACCTTTCCCTTCATCGACATATAAATCTCGATGATCCATTATTGAAGTGGCCAAATGTTCCACACATCTGTCTTAGTGCGGGACATAGGTCACACCACGCTAAAACAAAAGAACCTCATGTTTTCTTCTAACTCTTTGATCCCTCTGGTGACAACCATTAGGCTCTTGCCATTGGCTGAAGAAGCAACACTCTGTCTATTCCTGAAGAGGTTTCTGAGAGAGGAAAGATGTAAGAAAAGCATGTAACCGCGGATCTCTACAGGCGTTTTTACTCATTCCCCTGTCTACCCCTGCATTGTTTCCGAACAGAACAGACCACTTTGTTTCCTTTTTACAGCTTTTACAAGGAACACTCCAGAGGGAGGTGGGAGGGGGTGGGTTATCAAGTTCAGGGACCCGGACCAGGAAGAGGAGGCATGGCAAAATACACAACAAACGAATTACTTTCAGGTTCCTGGTCGATAATGCTGGAAAGATAACAAAAATGACGTATGAATTATAAATAAGAATGGTTATACTAAAAATAATATTAATTAAACGCAGTGCTATTAATAAAAATAACATTGAATATTTACATGCATATTTCCATGGTGTGCGTGTGTTGCGTTTATTGGTGAGTGTGCGTGTGTTAATGCATGTGATACCAGTCAGCATACGTGGTCAGAGAGGTGAAGTGTTCAGCAGTCTGATGGCTTGCAGATAGAAACCGCCTCTGAGACTGTTAGTATGAAATCGATGGGCCTCATTGTTGCTGCTGAATCTCCAATGTTTCCAGCATGACACTAATCTATTGTAGCCGATTGTAACTATCGAGTTGTGACAGTTGGTGAGCTACCTTTGGTTACCATTGGTTGTCGCTCAGACCATGGCTACCTTCTCAATGTCACGCCCACTCACTGACAGTTCAATACAAACGTGCGCGTACACAGACACAGCCAGTTACGTTTCTTTGACCTCACTCCAAGGCTTGATACTATGAATTTGGGGTGCAGGACGTTGTTGCTCTGCTGTAATGCTTGTGTGATAGTAAACTGCGTGCGATGGTAAACTGCGCTCAGCTTCGTGGGGGAAAAAATAATATTTCATAAAAATATTCAGTTTTTCTGTGGCGGCGCATCACAATTTAGCAGCGGCGGGTCACCGCTGTTATTACAATAAGGTCCTGCCCCAATATCCGCACTACGCCCTAAGGTCTTCCGCAAAGTGCACACTTGTTGAAAGTGCACTTAGCGGCGTAAGTGCACAAGGGCCCGAAGCTGTTAAGAGCAGAATTGGGACAGTTATGTACATGTCACTTCCGTTGGGCTCAGGAGACCAAAACATGGCGCCGGCCGTAGTTGCGTTGTTTGCAGTACTCCTGCTAAAACTTATCAGAACTCACCAATAGTATATTACTAGAAGAATTCGGAACCGCAGGAGAAGAAGGCATTTCTTCTCCTTTGCTCGTCACCACGGTCATCACTCTTCCCGGTTGTCCTACCTGCGCCAAAACAACCGTTTTGCTTCCCCATTGGTTAGCTGTTCGAAACGTCACGACACCACAGGGATTCTGGATAATATACTATAGCAAAGTCAGGTCTGATGCACACTTGCGGAAGGGGTGCATTAAGTGTGCAAGAGGGTGCTGATGATCACCCCTGGAGAACAACACTAGGGACACCCTACGGTCTTGCAGCCCTTAGCGAGAATGCGCAATTGAGGGGCACAAGGGCGCAAGTGCGGATATTGGGACAGGACCTAAGAGGGAAACACTGCAGATACAATGGTTTGAACTGGGTGGCGTTTGATCGGCTGAATCTGCTGTGTAAAGGAACCAATGGGTATGACCGAAAAGTTCGTTTCACTGTTCCAGTTGTGCTGGTGATAGGGGTGTAACGGTACACGTATCCGTACCGTTCGGTACAGGACGTTCGGTTCGGTACACGTTGTGATCCGCGTGAATATAGTCTAGTTTTAACCACACACGTTAATTTTTTGTGTGCGAAACTAACATTCTAAACAGGTTTCCCCCCGGGGGTTGGATCTTGGAGCTATAACTTAGCAACTAAAGTAGCCTGGAACATGTAACTGCTTGCTGGCGGTGGGCAACAGCCAATCAGAAAAGGCATGTCTGGTATAATTTTCCGCTGGTTCCCTTTACAACAGTTCCTACAGTACAATCTTTCCTATAGCAATATGGATGAAAATGTAATCATTCGTATCATTCGTTGGGAATACTACTAATAAACGGGAAGACATTTCAGTTGGTATTCTAAAGCTACTTCGTCATCAAATACACAAACATTGGCTACATAGCCAGCTCCTACGACACTAGTAGCTACAGCAGCTGCTGTATAGAGCAATTCCAATTTTATTAACCGAGTTATCGGGTATTCTACGAGTGTGGATCCATACTACTAGTATGTAGCTGTACTAGCAAGCTAGTTACAGGAGCTAGTAAACGTGAACTCCCGGCATTGATAAACACAACAAATTGTACGTGCCCACAAGCGGATAGCGATGAGCAAATCAAGCGAAAGGCCAAAAAGCAGATGAACATTCCCAGTTAGACTAGCTCTCTATACAGGTGCTGGTCATATAATTAGAATATCATCAAAAAGTTGATTTATTGCAGTAATTCCATTCAAAAAGTGAAACTTGGATATTATATTCATTCATTACACACAGACTGATAGATGTCAAAAGTTTATTTCATTTAATTGTGATGATTAAAACTGACAACTACTGAAAATCCAAAATTCAGTATCTCCGAAAATTAGAATATTACTTAAGACCAATACAAAAAAAGGATTTTTAGAAATGTTGGCCAACTGAAAAGTATGAACATGAAAAGTATGAGCGCGTACAGCACTCAATACTTAGTTGGGGCTTCTTTTGCCTGAATTACTACAGCAATGCGGGGTGGCATGGAGTCGATCAGTCTGTGGCACTGCTCAGGTGTTATGAGAGCCCAGGTTGCTCTGATAGTGGCCTTCAGCTCTTCTGCATTGTTGGGTCTGGCGTATCGCATCTTCCTCTTCACAATACCCCATAGATTTTCTATAGGGTTAAGGTCAGGCGAGTTTGCTGGCCAATTAAGAACAGGGAT
>JACXGI010001979.1:56613-81400 GCA_016801175.1 Esox masquinongy | reverse complement strand
AGCACTGACTCCAGCTGCAGTCCACTCTTTGTGAATCTCCCCCACATTTTTGAATGGGTTTTGTTTCACAATCCTCTCCAGGGTGCGGTTATCCCTATTGCTTGTACACTTTTTTCTACCACATCTCTTCCTTCCCTTCGCCTCTCTATTAATGTGCTTGGACGCAGAGCTCTGTGAACAGCCAGCCTCTTTAGCTATGCCCTTTTGTGTCTTGCCCTCCTTGTGCAAGGTGTCAATGGTCGTCTTTTGGACAGCTGTCAAGTTAGCAGTCTTCCCCATGATTGTGTTGCCTACAGAACTAGACTGAGAGACCATTTAAAGGCCTTTGCAGGTGTTTTGGGTTAATTAGCTGATTAGAGTGTGGCACCAGGTGTCTTCAATATTGAACCTTTTCACAATATTCAAATTTTCTGAGATACTGAATTTGGTGTTTTCATTGGTTGTCAGTTATAATCATCAAAATTAAAAGAAATAAACATTTGAAATATATCAGTCTGTGTGGAATGAATGTATACATTATACAAGTTTCACTTTTTGAATGGAATTACTGAAATAAATCAACTTTTTGATGATATTCTAATTTTATGACCAGCACCTGTATATTACAAGTGGAATGTATAGATGTGCAATGAATGCAAATGCAGTACAAATGGCAATACTAAATGTGCAATTAAGGCAAATAGAGGAGGGCAGAGTGTTAATTATAGTGTATGTTACAAGTGAAAAAAATAGTTGTGCGGGTACAAATGGCAATTCTAAATGGCGTTCTAGATGTGCCATCAAGGCAAATTGAAGGAGTAAGTTAGCATGTGCAACCGGGATGCAGAGATGGCAGCTCCGAGGTAGACATGTATATGTAACAACTGTAAAAATGCAAGCATGATGGCAGTACTAAATGTGCAAAGAGGCAAATTGAATGTGCATGTTGCATGTGCAACTGAAATGCAGGGATAGCAGCAGTGAGGTTCCTGAGGTAGACACATACCTGTAACAACTGAAAACTTCCATTATCAGACTTTCCAAGGCAGTGTCAGAGTAGTACAAAGGGAGTAGTGCAACAAGGTTCCTGTCTTATTAGTCCCCTTTTATTTAATTCCAAAACCCATTCCCTACAGAAGGCCTTTTTGCCGCCAGCCAGGCCGTTATTGTAAAAAAAAATATGAATGTCTGTGTGTCCTTGTTTTTCAGGGTGGAATGTACCAAAATGTCCTGACATTATAAAACATGAGTCTGTCCATTTCAAAATAAATGTGTAGGCTTTAGGATTAGGTTTAGGGTAAGTGTAAAGGCTTAGTTTTTGGGTTAGCAGTTTAGGAACATATTTTTTTAAAAGAACAACAAAAATGCAGTCATCAAAAGTGATGAAAAAATTGTTTGTGTGTGTATTTGTGTGTGTGCTCAGCTGTGCTCTGATCCATTAAAACGTGAGGGGAATATTTGCGCTGGGATGTGATATATAGTATAGGCTGTGTGGTGCAGGTCATACACGCCCTTAAACAGTAATGTCCTGGAAGCGCGGCACGCCCAGGGGACCAACGCTCCATTTTACGGCCAAGCGGGCGAGACTGGGCCGGCGTGGCGTGACTGGTGGAGCACTAAAGCCCCGGCCCCGTGGCTCATCAATAACAGTGAAGAACGGCAGAAGGCAGGTGCCAGGGCCAGCTACAGAGCTACAGCTACAACTAGGGCCTAAGGCCATACAACATCACAGCCAGCTAACAGACAGAGAGAGGGAGGGAGACGGAGGGGAAGAGAGAGAGTGATGGATGGAGAAGGAAGAGAGAAAGAGATATGGAGAGAGAAGGAGAGGGAGATGGATAAGGAGAGATGGAGGGAGGGAAACAGAGAGAGATTTAGGAGGGTGAGGGTAAAGTATCTGGCTGAAGCCGGGGCAGTGTCGAGCCAGTGGGTGGGACTTATAACTACAGTTCACTCACACACCGTCTCCTACTGATTTTGTTGATCCTAAGGTTATGAGTTTATTATCAACCAATACCAGTTCAAGTTAGTACAGGCATGCACTCTCCAACATATATACATTTGGTTCATGTTTAATAACTATGATATGGATTCGCTTAATTCCCTTAACTCTTCCTCTTCGTAATGATTTCCATGTTTTCATTTGAATAAGGAATAATTTCATTACATGATCGCGATTTAGAACAAAAGAAGAATGTACATATATTTCTTTAGCGTTTATTGACTAACAGACTAGTTTAATAGCCTACAAATGCGTTCCTCTGTCTGAGATGCAAACCTGTAATTACTTTATTCCTTCAATTGATTAACAATTTTAGGATTGCAATCTACAATAAGAAAGACTGTGCTTACACTTCATTTATGTTTATTAACCAGTAGACTAGTTTAATACCAATGGATTTTTCCATCTGTGATTGCATACCTTTAATGACTATAAATATTACCTCAATTGATTGATAAAATCAGACTTCCTCTCTAATTATTTTTATGTGTTCATTGGATCAAGCAATGTCAGGCCTCTGGAAACGACATGGGGGGTCTCAGGCAACTGGACAGGGCACATGACAAAGAGGAAGAGTCTAGATTTGTAAGTAATTTAATTTATCAATCCATGTAACACAAAGCAAACGGAGGAAGGACGTATTGGTACTAAGCAAATCCGTAGTTATTAAACACAAACCAACTGTATATACTTTGGAGATTGCACGCCTGTAATAACTTGAACTTGTATAGGTCGCTAATAAACTCATAACCTTGCGATCAACAAAATCAGTAGAAGACGGTGTGTGAGTAAACTGTATTAATAAGTCCCGCCCACAGGCTCCACACTGCCCCAGGCTCCACTGCCCCTGCCTGAGAGGGCCCCAGCTGCAGCCAGATACAGCTGCAGCCAGAGAGAGGGAGAGAGTAAGAGAGAGAGGGGGAGAGTTGAAGGGAGAGGGAGAATGTAAGAGAAGAGAGGGGAAGAAATTAAAAGAAAGAAACAGAGACAGAAAATTATGAAAGAATGACCAAGAATGAGATATAACACACAAGCAACATTAGCTATTCCATACAGATCAAAAAGAAATAGGAAAACAAGAAAAGGAACCAGGTAAGCCTAGTTCAGCCAGATCGTGATTAGAAGGGATGAATGTTGTTGCCCTCACTGGATTTAAACCTGGGTCTCCCATGTTCCATGTGTCATTAACCACTACACCACTAAGCTATACTGTACGTGTGCCGAGTGTCGGTATAGCATCTCGACATTAGATCATTTTGTCGCGCATTAACATCACGCCAAGTGTGAATATTTCACTAGACACCATTAAGCATTGTGTTAAACTGACTAACGTTTCTTATTAAGTTTTCTTCCACCACAAGTATTAAGTTTTCTTTTGCCACTGGTGGTTTTAACAGCTTATTAGCTAGTAACAGGCTTACTAGTATCTACTAACTTACTACTTGGAATGGTCATAAGAATTGATCAATTGCTAGCGAGACATGAAGATGAACTGTAGACTGCCAAAGCTATTTAATTTCATGGCACAACAAAGTATGTTTATCTTGCATTCGTGAATGACATTGATAAAATAACTATCAATACAGATGACGATAACTGACTATTTCGTCAAGTGAAAAGATGAGAGAATCGTGGAAACCCCTCCTCTTATAGTGCCCAAGGGGTTGTGATCTATGTTACCCCAAAAAGCATGCACAGATGCGTACTTCGAAAGTCCACCAGAAATAGCCACAATATAACCACAAAGAGCTTAATTTTAAGCTTACTATAACGTAGCTATTGAAGGTTGTAGCCAGCGAAGTTTTTGTCTATCCAGAACAAATCCTAATGCATAATTTGTTTTGATTGTGGCGAGGCTCGAACACTGTCTCTGATCTCTACGCTATTTAATAAGGGGTAGTCAGTCAGTCACTCACTCACCCACCAAGAGACATTCGCTCCTCTTGGCCGGCTCTGCTTTCACGGTCTGGCAAAAAAAATTTAAGGTCAGGAGGGAATTTTTAAGGTATACTTACTTGGCCTGAAGGACTAGGGCAAGAATCCCAGCCGCAATGGGTGCAGCACTGGATGTCCCTGCAAAATGGTTGACACAGCCGTCCCCTAGGTTGGATACAGTTACCTGCGGAGCACATTTTACTGAACATATCAGATGCATCTTAACAAATACAGCAGTGTACACATATGAAAATGCAGGATACAGACATGCCACATGAAAGGAATATGAAACATGAATCACATGAATTTCCATCACTTTCATAATTGTTTTTCAGCACGTACACACAGGAAACGTGTTAATTCTACACTGTGATAAAGGACGGATGGGAGGCTTCTGGAATTTGGAAACAACAACCTGGCTGACTGCGAAATATGATTGTCCTGCCTAGATATCCTTAGACTAACGTGTTTAGAAGCATCCGCTAAATGACTGGAATATAAAGAACAACATAAATGGACAACTCACATTTTACGTTTCACTATCCTTGTGGGGACCCGAAACATTATTCCCATTCACAATCCTATTTTTCTCAATTCCTAAACCTAAACCTAACAGTAGCCATAAACCTAACCCCTAAACCTAATTCTATCCTTAACCCAAATTGCAACCCAAGACCTAACGCCCAAGCCAAAAATAGCCTTTTTCCTCCTGGATACAGGCAAAATGTGCTTAGAGGTCAAATTTCCTTAGTGTATTAGTCTTGTTGGAATTTTTTGTCCTCACAAATTATACCTTAACACACACACACACACACACACACACACACACACACACACACACACACACACACACACACATAAACCTCTGTCAGTGCTTATCGTATTGTAACCTAACATTCCTCTGCCACACCTTAATGACTGACTGGCTGACTGATTCACTGGCTGACCAATTGACTGCCTCAGAGGAAGTTGACTAAACGTAATCACCGTTCTAGTCGGTGTTAGGTGCTCGGCAGTAATCTTACACCTTTTGTATCCAACAAAATGAACTGAGTTGACATCCAGACAGTTTCTTCCCCGGCCTTCGCCTTTGTCACACTCCTGAACAGAGAGCGAACATCAACACCTCTCCCCTTTTCATTTTCTCTCCCTCTGTCTTTCTCTGCCGCTTTAGCCTCGGCACCTCCAATTAACACCCACGGCTGTGCGTGGGTGTGTTTATGTGTGTCTGCGTGCGAGCATCTTCGTGTATCCGGAAGCTACTTCTGACGCAGAAGCCTCCTAGGTCAACCACAAGGCCGCTATAAATATCACAGCATTTAACAGGCTGCTAACAGGAGCTAAAGAGTGGGGAGCCGCGCTCGTGTGCACACCATCGAACGGGCACACACATGCACACCACGTGTCTCACCAGTGGTAGTGTGTTACCAGTCAGGGTGACAGCCATGACCGCAGGGCAGGGCTCGCCAAAGAAGGCGGGCTCGCCCGTGTGACTGACAGCCCCAATGGCGATACTGTAGATACTGTTGACATAACCATCCGCTCCACAGTGGTCGTTCAACAACCCGCCGTTACCAGACGCCCACACGAAGATACTGCCTTTCCCGCCTCGGCCCTGTTTCAGGGAGACAGTGAGAAGAGAGGAGAGACTTCTTCCTCGTAGAGCTGAATTTGCTGATTGCTAATTATTATTATTTTAGGATAAGACCATCTGATAAAATTTGAAATGAAAACGAATAGAAAAGAATAAAGAGTGGAACTGAATGGAATAAAACACAGAAACATAACTGTCTTTTGCGTTTGTGCGTGCAAGGTTTGTTTGCCTGTAATGTCCTGCCTGTGTCAAGCCTGTGTGTGTAAACCTTGCCTTGTGCGTGCCCAGCCTCAGGGCTTTCTGTGTGAGTCTCCCCGGCCCAGTCATCTCCTGACCGTCATCGCGCGGGCCCCAGCAGCACACATACACGTCGATGAAGTCATTGTTGAACGTCAGGGACGTCGCCTCCATGGAGTCGGTCACCTTGCCGTCCAGTAGACGAATACCTAGCCAGGTCAGAGGTCATATGGCACACGTCATGGGTGACTCAAAAAAGAAAAGAAATTACAGCCTGTCTATTAAGATGATCTGTTTGGTCTGGACAGCGGTTGGTTTTTAGCTTTATCACGAACCAGAGATTTCACCAGGTAAATTTTCTGTTAATGCTTACTTAATAGAAATCTACGCACAGCCGATGAGCAACTTTGATTTCATAATAGAAAAACGCTGCAGATTTTAGCAACTCAAACCCAGAAACTGTGACATCCAATGAGGTCTGAACAGCAGCCATCTGACAGTGTCCATGCCACATCCAAATCACACACACACACACACACACACTAATTAGATAGATTTCTCACACACTGCTTGTAAAAACTGTAATTCACAAATACAGCTGAACATCACCGCCCCCAAATTGCTAGCGATTGACTTATTGATTAGTGGGCGTTGTGGAATGCATGCAGCGCTCCGTTGAGGATGCGCCCATGTCCCTTTGTCATCATTACTTGGATTCAGCACCATCACTTCCTTTAACTAGATCTGCCTCCCGAATTGTGCACGTTCTAGTGTACAACTTATGACTATCGTGCTCTTAGGCCAAAAGCAGTGTGCTACGAAGGGAATGAGTCGTCGTTCGAGCTGCCCACATAGTCATTTCCAGCTGATGTCGGAAACCAATCCCTGACTTTTGGTCCCTGTGTTTTCAGTGCATTTTACTTGAGCTCTCGCTCCATTCGTTTTTGATGTGTGGTTCTACAAACAGTAACACTGTGCCGCTGAGATCCAGTCTTTTCTCCCGTAAGAAAAATAAGTATATACTTCTATTTCATCTTTATAGAAGTATTTCCACGGTCTCTTTTAATATTGCCTATTGCCTATCTTCCAACTCACTGTCATATAATATTCTTCGTATAGTTGCAGTATTTCTGCATTGATTACATTATGTAACTGCAGTGTATATACTTTAATCCATACAACAATCAATCGATCTTCTGTGTTTTTGTGGCCTTGGGTGGCTGGCTCAGCAGTCTAGGCTGCAGCCTTTGGTGCACATGTGGGCTGGGTTCATACCCAGCACGCTGCTATTTTAGCACTCTATCTTTTTCACATTCTCTCCACTATCAATAAAGCATACATTCACCCAGAATAAGTATTTAGATACAGTACATCATTTATATTTTCATATATACAGCTCCGGAAAAAATTAAGAGACCACTGCACCTTTTTCTTTCCTTTCCAAAAACGTCGAAAAGGAAGGTTTTGAGTGAGGAACAGAAGGGTTAAAATTAAGAGACCACTGCAAATTGAACACTTCTGTTCCTCACTCAAAACTTTCCTTTTCAACTTTTTTGGAAAGGAAAGAAAAAGGTGCAGTGGTCTCTTAATATTTTCCAGAGCTGTATATATATATTTATATTTCAACAAATTTACCAGCAGTTTTATTCATTGCATTAGCGTGTAGATATATGTTGTACTCACCACCGACCCTGGCATTGAAGGCGATGCCCACGCCACAGTAAGAGTTGTTGGCCTCCATCGCGACTTCACCTGCACACTTCGTGCCATGACTAGCAGGGACAAGGAACACGACACACACCAGCAAAAACAGCTGTATTGCCAAAACAGAGCTACCAAAGAAAAATGCTACGAACGAAAGAGCAACAAACGAGTGAGGTGTACATTAGGACGAAAAAGAGTGTTACCCGTTCTCTTCATCTCTCAGTGGCATGGGGTCATGTGACAGCCCGTGGGAGCCGCGCAGGTCAAAACTAGCAAAGGCTTCCTGTGGGGCACACACCACAACACAACAACATGAAACGACAAAGGATAGCCTGAAACCCAGTGGGTTTGTGCTGTACAGCCAGCCAAAGCCCACAGGACATGGCTATAGGCATTAAACGACACGGGACCAGGTTAGAAATAACACAGTAAATAAAAAATCCCATATATCATAATTAGGTTTTACTGTATTTTATTAGAGGAATTCTACCAGGTAATTTGACTTGGAACATGTTCTCATTTTGATCAAGGACCTAGGAACAGTTTGGGTTAAGTGCCTTGCAGAGGGACAGAACGACAGCTGTTTCACCTTTACGGCCTGGGGATTCCGTACAGCAACCCTTTGTTTAATGGCATTCTCTAACCGTTGTGCTACCTGCCATCCTCAATAGAATGGCAGGTATTTTCACAGCCTTTCATTCATTAGGTATACTCATTTACATTTAGTTTAGCAAATTCTATTTTCCAGAGCAACATATAGCAATATTCTGGCCCCCACTGGGAATTGAACCCCTAACCCAGAGCACCACATGGGAACCGCTCACATTGCTCCTATGATCTGCAATAGCGAAGTGCCAGAGGACCTACTATAACCGTGATTCAATCTCTCTCAGGCTATTCATGAATGAACATTTTGTCCAGTTGGCCTTGATCTGCACAGTGGCCTTCAGATTATATATGACAGAGAGTAGAGAAGTCAGCCAGTATAGCCATTCTGCACAGCCATGCACAGAGTTGGTGTAGCGCAGGAATGAGCAACTTGGAATATGCAACAAAAAAACAACTTATAACGAACCCATTATAGTGGTGGAGTGGTATTTATATCCCTACACACACATTCTTCCAGGGGAATCTCCAGAGCGGAGAAGTTTTAATACACACCAATTGGTATTGCTTTTCTATCGCTCCATCCATTTCATGGGTCTATTTAAAGCATTTACCATGTACTTTTTAGATGGCTGGGTTTACTGAATGAATTGTGTAATTGCCCATTTGGACAGATAGCCTTTCGGATCCCTTCAAAATAAATGTAAAAGCAATTTCACTTTTACTCACAAAGTTTCTCTTCAGGTCCATGTTCATGTGATCGACACCTAAAGGAAGACAGGGAAATAAACATCAGCGCTTGGATGTTACACAGAAACCAAATGAGGAATAAATTCGTATTTCAGTCGACATTCTCCCTCCTTTGGGCCTGAACAGACAAGGAGTGAATAGGAGAACCAGGCTCTCTGTTTCTTACTGTCCTTCTGCTTTCCCTTCTTCCTTATACTCCAACCCTCATTTCACCCCGTTCTCTCTCTTGCCGCTCTCTCCTTTTTTTACAGTACAACTAGGCTCTGCATGGTCCCCCTTCATCTCTCTCTCTCTTCCTCCACCACTCCCTCTCCCTTGTGATTCAGACCCCGTGGACTCTCTCTCTCTCTCTCGCTCTTTCCATGTACTATGTTTTTTTCTTCCATCTGTCTCTCTATCCTTCAATCTCTCCATTCCAGTCTCTGCATCTCGTCCTCTGTCAGTCTTTTTCTACTCCCATTGCAGGGCCCCCGTGGACCCTCTCAGAGACAGGCGAATTGAGGCACCAGGAGGGCCCTTGCCAGCTCAGCCTTGCGCCCGCACGCACAGGACCCGCCAGGCCCTTTTGTCCCACGCAGGCAGTGCCGCCGGGTTGCCATGGCAACCCGCCGTCGGCTGCAGCGGCCTGATTGTGTTCATTTGGGGCGGGTTAGAACCTGGCTGAGTAAAGGCAGACCGCGCCACGCCTGGCTCCCTCTGCATAACCTCAATCTATTCTCCCAATCCCCCGATCACCCTCCCTGTTCTCCCTCCTCTCTGTCTCTCTCTCTCTTCTTCTCAGTGTAAATCGTAGCCTCCTGCTAAATCTCTGCCCCTCCATATCTCTCCATCCTCTTTGTCCGCCTACTGAATTCTTCTCTTTCTCCTCTCTCGTCACCTTTTTCATCCGCTCTCCGCCCTGTCCCTTACTCAACCAGCCCCAACAGGAAGCTTAATTAGGACTTACTGTAGCATAGACACCAGAAAAAAATAAATAAATGACATATTAACAGTGAACTCAAAACCTGTAACACATCTCCGTAGTAAGAGAATCCAATTCAGTCAGCTTCGGTGTTCTAAATGACAACCAATTCCCTTTTAATGGCACACTAATATAAGCCCACAGAAGTGTGCTATTTAGGGGACACAGTGTCAATTAGGACACGGGCCAGGTCTATCTAGGTTCATTCTCGGAGGTGTTATGAATTATCATCCGGCTGCAGGTAGTAAGGACGCTCGCCTTATTAACAAAGTTCATTCTCGTTTTCCCACTCAATTAAAAGTGAGCAGCATTTCTCGCACCGTCCGTGCGCGTGTGCGAGAGAGAGTGTGTGCTGTCCTCCCGCTCCTCCTGTCGCCGCTAACAGTGTGACGCGCGGGGTTATCATAGGGCATTAGCATCAAGTCGCAGAGGGAGTCGAACGTGTCGCACAGAGGACGACGCCCGCATCCGAGTCCCCTGAATGAGAAGGGTCCCATGGGCACCTGGTGGTGGCGGTGGTGATGTGCTGGCTATCGTCCCAATGATAGCCACGTCTAATCGAGCAGGCCTCTGCTGTCCTTATGAAGAGCTCAGTGGAAACTAGCAGAGCAACACTGGCTGGCCTCTGATACAGTAGTGTCATAGGAAGTGTGTGTTTAGGTGGGGAGATCGGGGGAAACAACGTTGCCTGTGTGCGTGTGTAAACTATACTTATTCTATAACAAAAATGAACACAATTATAGTAAAACATGAAAAATTCTACCTTTTTAAACGGTTTATAAAAAAAATATCTCAGCAGTTAACTGTCAGGCATTCGATCAGACTGGTTAACATTACAGATAAGGTTTAGGGTATTGGTGATGGCAGAGTGGACTGAACCACTGCTCCCACATACTAGGCTTGTGTGTTCAAACCTAGTTCTACTCTTTAAAAATTAGATAAGTTGAAACTGAAAACAGCATCATAATCCTATGTTTGAGTGGACTTGGACAAACATCAAATATCGAATTGTAAATCAAGTGACTTCCCACTGAATATCTGTGTGAGTGTGTGTGTGCATGCATTATGCTCCTGCATTTGCATATCTAACACATCCTGTCACAGACGTATACTGTCACGACATGGAGCCATAGACGTGTGGTCGATATACAAACGCTTGTCTTGTGCGCACAGCACATGCTCAAAACACCCACATACTGGTGTGCATACTGGAGTCAGATAGAGTCATGCCTCCCTAAGCTGGAAGCTTCACTGTAGGTGGTGGAGCAAAATGTAAAACCACGATATGAATACAAATGCCTTGAACTGGGGTAACGCAGTCTGAAGCGCGCTTGTGTGTGCGTGCGTGCGGGCAAATCTGTGTGTTGCGTGTGTGTGCAGGTGCGTTCATGTACGTGTGTGAACGTGCGAGCGTGTATTTGTACGTGTTTGTGCATAACAAGTATGTGTGCGTCTGTGTGTATTTGTACATGCACATGTGTGTGCACACGTGTGTGTGTGCATTACAGCTTATATGGGTATGTGTTTTACGTCCACTACCGTTCAAAAGTTTGGGGTCACTTAGAAATGTCCTTGTTTTTGAAAGAAAACCAAATTTATTTTGTCCATTGTAGCTGGAAATGGCTGATTTTTAATGGAATATCTACACAGGGGTCCAGAGGCCCATTATCAGCAACCAACAGCACGTTGTGTTTGCTAATCCAAGTTTATAATTTTAAAAGGCTAATTGATCACTACAAAACCCTTTTGCAATTATGTTAGCAGCTGAAAACTCTTGGGTTGATTAAAGAAGCAATAAAACTTGCTTCTTTAGACTAGTTGAGTATCTGGAGCATCAGCAATTGTGGGTTTGATTACAGGCTCAAAATGGAAGATCTTTCTTTTGAAAGTCATCAAGTTTTTCTTGTTCTGAGAAATTGCCAAGAAACTGAAGATCTCATACAATCCTATGTACTAGTCCCTTCACAAAACAGTGCAAACTGGCCCTAACCAGAATAGAAAAATGAGTGTGAAGCCCCTGTGCACAACTGAGCATGAGGACAAACACATTAGAGTGTCTAGTTTGACAAAAAGATGCCTCACAGATCCTCAACTGGCAATAAATAATACCCGAAAAACACCAGTCTCAACGTCAACAGTGAAGAGGCGACTCTGGGATGCTGGCCTTCTAGACCGAGTTGCAAAGAAAAAGTAATATCTCAGACTTACCATTTATAATTAATAATAATTATAAATTAAATGGTATTTATATAATAAATTATATAATTTATAATTTATTCAACTTCTATAGTGCTTTTCATTATAGAAAATAATCACAAAGTGCTTAAAAAGCTAAATAAAATACGATAGACTACGATAGAGGTCTTGACTAGAATTTTCTGACAGAGCGGAAGGTTTTCAGCAGTTACAATGACCATCATGAACATGGAACATGGCTTGAGCATGGCATCAGGATCATGGCTTAAACAGAGTGAGGATGAATGTGTTCAATGAGGGAGACAAGCAGTTCCTCTGGCGGCAGGCAGGCAACACAGCCCACCCAGCTCTTGGTCTCACCAGCACTTTGCCATCTCTGCCATCTAACCGTGACTTCTCCAAAAATGCCGCTCCACTTTCCACTCATTCCTTGTCCTCCTCGATATTTGGCCTTTTTCTGAAGGATTCCAAGTTGCAGAAGTTGTTCCCCAAACTCATCACTAACAGAATTGTTCAATTCTCCGAAAACTATAAAGAAAAACTCCTGAGTAGATCTGAATGTCATTTATTTCAGTCCTTCGTAGATTTCTAGATAGTAGGTGAAACAAAAAGAAAAAATTAAGATGGGCAAAAGAACAAAGACACTGGACAGAGGAAGATTGGAAAAAATGGTTATGGACATCTATGTCATGAGACACAGACCAAATGAAAAGATGCTGGAGGAGTGCTTGATGCCATCTGTCAAGCATGATGGAGGCAATGTGATGGTCTGTGGGTCCATTGGTGGTGGTAAAGTGGGAGATTTGTACAGGGTAAAAGGGATCTTGAAGAAGGAAGTCTATCACTCCATTTTGCAACACCATGCCATACCCTGTGGATGGCACTTGATTGGAGCCAATTTCCTCCTACAACAGGACAATGACCTAAAGCACAGCTCCAAACTATGGAAGAAGCAGTCAGCTGGTTTTCTGTCTATAATGGAGAGGCCAGCACAGTCATCGGATCTCAACCCTACTGAGCAGTTGTGGGAGCAGCTTGACTGTATGGTACGTAAGAAGTGCCCATCAAGCCAATCCAACTTGTGGGAGGTGCTTCAGGAAGCATGGGGTGAAATCTCTTCAGATTACCTCAACAAATTGACAACTAGAATGCCAAAGGTCTGCAAGGCTGTATTTGCTTGAAATGGAGGATTCTTTGACAAAATCAAAGTTTGAAGAACAATTATTATTTCAATTAAAAATCATTATTTCTAACCTTGTTAATGACTATATTTCCTATTAATTTAGCTATATTTCTTATTCAAACTAATTTCATGTTTGTTTTCATGGAAAACAAGGAAATTTGTTAATGACCTCAAACTTTGGAACAGATGTGTATATGCTTACATCCATGTATGTATGTGGGCCTGCGTTTGTATGTGTGTGTGTGTGTGTGTTTGAGGATACACGTGAATTTCTGTGTGTGAAGCTGCAATGCTCTGTCTCTTTGCGCTCTGTTTTCATTGTGACCTCAGGGTCAAACCAACACAAGCCAGCCATAAGGGATGCGGCGGAGGCCATTTTTTGGCAACAGTGAGCCGTGCTTGAACAGCGGTGGCAATGAATACACATCACTTCAGTGGCCACCGAAACACACCTGGGTCTCACTTCCTGTTCTCAATCGCCTGATTGTCCCAAGAGGCGGCAGTCAATAGGGCTAGCAAACCTCTTCCTTTCTGAAAATAAAAATCCACATTGCCATATTGGGTTGTTTCTTGTGTATTATTTAAATTTGTGAATGCCGGTATAACAACTGTGCCACTGAGAGGATAAATAACGTTATATTCAATTGAAAAGTGTTTCTGAGTCTATGTATCCATGTTATAAACCAACCTGACAGTATAAATTGACCAGGTGGGTCACTGGGTATCTTTTACAAACCATATCTGGCAATGTAAGTTAGGCAGTTACCTGATATCTGTTAGAAATCAGACCTGACAACGTAAGTTAACCAGGGAAGTAATTGGGCATCTTTCACAATCCAACTTGTCAGCATACAGTAAATTAATCAGGTAGGTTAATAGGTGTCTTACACAATCCAACCTGGCCACATAAGTGAGGTTTGTGGGTATCTTTCACAATCCATACCTGGCAACAAGAGTGTCAACGTTCTCTGTATCTGGTTCACACAGTTTATCATTCTCTGTGTCTAAAGCTGTTTCTGTCTCATGTTCTCTGATAATCCCACACTAATCCTCTCTCCACACGTCTCAGGGTGTGCACGCGCGAGTGAGTGTGTGCGTGCGTGCATGCGGCGAAGCCGGTGTTATCGTGGCGGCGGCGCTGGTGGCGAAGTTGAGACTTCCTGCCCCCACGCCTCCCTCTAATTAATCAGAGGCGTCGTTAAGAGCGCCCAGGCGGACATGGAGTCCTGCCCATAATTAGGGAAGCTTTGTTCAGGGCTGGCTGTGAGGGGTTCTGGAAAGGCTGCAGAGGGGAGGGAGTGCAGACCGTGGCACGGAGTGTGTGTGTTTGCGTGCGTGTGAATGTAGATGTGGCGATCGAGCAAGGAAGGGAACGCATGGTGTGTGTGTATGTGTGTATGTGGGTGCGCGTGTGTGGAGTAGTAAAGTGGACCATTAGTATTCAGGCGGCTCTGAGTGCCCCTTCCGTTTTTTGCCTACCTGCCCACAGCCCATATCTCCCTCTGGATTCTGGAGGGGTGTGAGTGGGGGAGGCGGAGGTTACTGGTGGGAGGGGTGAGGAGGGGTGTAGGAGAAGCAGTGGGTTACATACAGTACCACTCATGTGGAGGAGAGGCGCAGACAGTGCCGCTAGGTGTCCATCCGAAGGTTGTGCAAATTGGCTCAGCATGTTGCACTTTTACCCACTACAGCGGCTCCTTGTGGCAGGTCAGGGCATCTGCAAGCTCAATTGTGGATGTTGGCCCAGTAATGCGTTTACCTCAAACCCGTTTGCCAGCAAATGCTTGGACAAGCAGTGTGATAAGACGCAGAACAGTTTGCAAGATGTGCATCAAAGGACAGTTCTTGATCATCTGAACTCGCTAGGAGTTGAAGTTGACAATCACAAATTCTTAACAAGGTACAGTTGTGCTCAAAAGTTTGCATAGCCTTGGAGAAATGATAATATATGTACCATTTGTAAAGAAAACATGAGTGAGCAGGCAAAACACATGTCTTTTATTTCTTATGGGATTCACATTCAACTGTAGGTCATAACAGAATGGCACAATCATAAAACAAAATATGGCAACAAAGAAAAAAATGAACTGACCCCGTTCAAAAGTCTGCATACCCTTAGTTCTTAATACTGTGTATTGGCCCCTTTAGCATCAATGACAGCATGCAGTCTTTTATAATAGTTGTCTATGAGGCCTCGAATTCCTGCAGGTGGTATAGCTGCCCATTCGTCTTGGCAAAATGCCTCCAAGTCATGCGAAATCTTTGGTCGTCTTGCATGAACCGCACATTTGAGATCTTCCCAGAGTGGCTCTCTTGATATTAAGGTCAGGAGACTGTGATGGCCACTCCAGAACCTTCTGCTGTAACCACTGGAGGGTCAACTTGGCCTTGTGCTTAGGGTCATTGTCGTGCTGGAAAGTCCAAGAGCATCCCATGCGCAGCTTTCGTGCACAAGAATGCAAATTGTATGCCAGTATTTTCTGATAACATGCTGCATTCATCTTGCCATCAATTTTCACAAGATTCCCCATGCCTTTAGAGCTCACACACCTCCAAAACATCAGTGAGCCACCACCATGCATCACAGTGGGGATGTTATTCTGTTCACTATAGGCCTTGTTGACCCCTCTCCAAACATAGCGCTTATGGTTGTGACTATAAAGCTCTATTTTGGTCTCGTCACTCCAAATTACAGTGTTCCAAAAGCTGTGAGGCGTGTCAAGGTATTGTCGGGCATATTGTAACCGGGCTTTTTTGTAGCATTGGCGTAGTAAAGGCTTCTTTCTGACAACTCAACCATGCAGCTCATCTTTGTTCAAGTATCGTCGTATTATACTCCTTGAAACAACCGCACAGTGTTTTTCCAGAGCAGCCTGTATTTCTCCTAAGGTTACCTGTGGGTTTTTCTTTGTATCCCGAACAATTCTTCTGGCAGTTTCAGCTGAAATCTTTCTTGGTTTACCTGACCTTGGCTTGGTATCAAGAGATCCCTGAATTTTCCACTTCTTAATAAGTGATAAAACAGTACTGACTGGCATTTGCAAGGCTTTGGATAACTTTCTATATCTTTTCCATCTTTATAAAGTTCCTTTACCTTGTTACGCAGGTCTTTTGACAGTTCTTTTCTGCTCCCCATGGCTCAGTATCTAGCCTGCTCAGTGCATCCATGTGCGAGCTAACAAACTCATTGACTATTTATACACAGACACTAATTGCAATTTAAAAAGCCACAGGTCTGGGAAATTCACCTTTAATTGCCATTTTCACCTGTGTGTGTCACCTTGTGTATTTGTAACAAGCCAAACATTCAAGGGTAAGTAAACTTTTGATCAGGGCCATATGGGTGATTTCTGTTATCATTATGATTTAAAAAGGAGCCAAACAACTATGTGATAATAAATGGCTTCATATGATCACTATCCTTAAATAAAGGACAGGTTTTTTGCATGATCAGTCATATTTTCAAAATCAATGCCACAATTTCACAATTTCTGCCATGGTATGCAAACTTATGAGCACAACTGTAAATAGTTTGAATAAATAACACCATACAAATAATAACATGCACACTCACCATAATATTATCAATCTGTTTTGCGCAACTTAAATCGGTGTGTGTTTTCAACAAGGTGTGTGTATGTCAGAATCAATATGTAGTATTAGAGATTGTCCAATAAACAGAAAACACCACTTACCACAGGTAATTTGCTGATACCATTGATTAAAAGCTTTTACTAGTGAAACGTTTATTAATATGGGTGACTGATTATTAATGTGAACATTAATGGCTAGAAATATCTAAACTAGCAGTATCAGTTTAAAGGGTCATACAAATGAAGACGCACAGTTTAGAAACATACTATTCCATTTTCAGCACCACCATTGAATGTACTGGATATATATTTTTCACTCAAAAAGCCAAACTTCACGGACAGTCATAATTTCTAGAGCTAAACAAACAATGTTTTTTGAGGTCAGTGTGTTTTAAGTTTGACTGTCTGACTGATTCATTATTAATTTTTTCAAACATTAAATACATGATGTAATAAAGATGTGATTTGTGGGGTTGGTTGTGGCCAGAGCTTCAGCTTGCCACTTGATATTGTATTCACATTTCTTTATTAAAATACTTCAAGTGTTAAAATGCAAAGAGTTGTTAATTGTTTTGTTTATTTAATTGTATGACTTTTTATTGAATTAAAGTCAGAAATTCTCTCATCTCTGCTCACGACTAGACAGCCACTAGCCAGATAACCATGTAATTTTATATCGCTCTCCGTCCCTCATATATTAAGGTAGGATAGTAATAAGTGGCTAACTAGTTTCTAAAGGATAGTTGTAGATTGCTACTTAGTTCCCACAAGTTAGCTAGTATCTAGCGTCATAATGTTAATGCAGAAATGTCATACAAAATCAATTAAGTAGTTCAGTTTTTCAAAAAGGCATTTTATGCAACTATATTTTGTATTGTAACTTTATTACTTGATTGGAATAAACTGTATTACTTTGGAATATAGAATACTATGGCACTCCTCGTTCATCTTCACACTCGAGCTTGTAAGGCTACTGATCACACACACATACATAAGTCGAAGTGACCATACTTGACATCCCGGGGTTCTGGGTCTCTGAACAGGCTGGGTGGTCCCAAGGACACATGCCATTGTGGGCATCCCTGAGTTCTGGGTCTAGGTTGGTCCCAGGGACAGATGCCATTGTGGGCATCCCTGAGTTCTGGGTCTCTGGGTAGGCCCAGGAATACATGCCATTGTAGACATCCCTGAGTTCTGGGTTTTTGACCAGTCTGGTTGGACCCCAGAAACACATGTCATTTAAATGTTGGGCTTGTGGCGAAAGGAGTAGCTAACATTTAGGAGTAGCTAACATTTAAGTACTTCCAAAATATGGTCATCTACGATAACATTTATTTACTAACAATATGGAGTCAGATTGTATATTTATATTTATTTATCACTAAGGTTACGTTCCCTTGCACTCATTTCGCTAGCTGTCCCCCGCTAGCTGTCCCCCGCACTACAGCACACGTTTGTCAAAAAGGCATATTTTCAAGTCAAACTATCATGTAGTAGAGTAATGCTCTGCATCATTCTCTCATTGGGTCACAGTTAACATTGCATCTTTGTGTTCCTGTACAAAGGATGATGGTCATTGAAGTAAATTACCACATTTTCTTCCATGAAATACATCGAAAACTGTATTTGCCTAATGAAACCAGAACTCACTTAAGCTCTGTTCATTCCACAGAATATCTTGTGAATTATTTAAATCTCTAAAGAAATGGTGCTTTGAGGTAAAAATTATTGAAATGGAAACTAATCAAACTAACCTCAGTCATTTAAAAATAGAAAAATAGACAATTGATAGTTTAATCACTCTGCACAACTTGGTGCTAAGCTACATCTGCATAGCACGCCCTCCTCATTTGTTGAGACAAACCCATAGAGGAGTGACCTCTTTCATTTGTGTGTCTTCCTCTTAGCCAATCAGAGAGAGAGAGAGATGATTACAGGTTTGCACTGCACGCCCATCTCAGCCAATGCTCATTTGCACTGTGTTCATCTACAGAGGGATATAAGCAGATAATTTGCTGAAGTACCTAATATGCTAATAAACCCTATCTGTCCACCATGACTGTATGTTTTACTTTTCTTTCTCTCTGCTTCTCTCCGTAACTCACTCTCTCACATTCCATAAAATGGTTCGGTTTGTAAAACACCAAAGCAGCAATAAACAAGCTCTGCCCCTCTCTCTCTTTCTCTCTCCCTCACTCGCGCTGTCTCTTCCTTTCCTTGCTCTTTGTGCTCTGCTCGCAGGTACCTGATCACAATAGATTAGCGGTTATGTTATTAAGGCTAATGTTGTGTTCTGGGACATTACAGTAATAACAACAACACAGTAAAGCACACACTGCATCACACAAATCGCACCACGTTCTCGACTGAGAATCTCTGCCGAATCTCTGATTACTAAAGCAGTGACAGCCTCACCCAATACGGACACACACACACTATCAATACACAGAGTAGCCCGCTGACCAACAAACGCAACATATACCTTGCTGGTGGCTCAATGTCTATTTCAATGGATAAAATGTATTATAGAGGGTATATTTATGCTTTATTTGACAGAGACAGTGGGTAAAGATTAATTTATTTCTGCCCTTAAGAGCAGTGGGCCAGATTTGAACCCATGCTGCAGTGGTATTATGTGCACTGGAGGTAGTGGTCTAGAACTCTGGACCTCTATAGGCCACTATAATGGATACTTGATGAAGTTATCATCTCTAGTGGGTCAAGTGTGAAATCAACACATCTTATGGAGTCATGGATTTTGGTTCAAATTTGTGTGGAGAAAAAAAATTCAACATTTGGCAAATACAAAAAAAACTATATTTTTTTTTATTTGATTCAACATTGTCACACAGATATTTTCGTTAATAGCATTTGCTGAAATGAAAACAAAAAACAACGTTAATTGATTCCGCCAGTTTATCCTGAGAGGGATACGGTTCCCACTTTAGAAAACTTTTCAAGCGCGGAACCTCTACAAGCAACTCATAATTCAACGGTTCTTCGGTACATTGCATGCTACATCTTGTCAGGGTTATATCTCCCCGTAGTCTTCAGATCATCCCTGTCTTCTCTGAACACCGTGGTTCCATGCTACCCGCTGCCGCATCACTCTCATTCGCCTAATTGTATTCACGACGAACTGTGTTGACAAATCCATTTTGAAATCCATTAGTCTCGTGCCGTTGTTTAAACGATGCGCCCATTAATGTCCGTTGCTTTAATACCCCCTGATTCACATTCTAATGCCGTCTGATAAATCAGTTTATCTGCGACACCTTCCATGCGCCGTGAAGAGCGGAAATTAAGGAATTATAAACTATCTGTGGCGTTCTGTCTTGTGTGAGGGAGAAAGAGAGAGGGATGGAGAGTGGAAGAGAGGGGGAAAGGGGGACAGAAATAAAAAGCGAGAAAAAGAGATTTAAAAAAAAAAGAAAGAAGCATAGAGAAAGGGGCAGAAAAAGAGGATGGATGGCGAGAGAAGGAAGGATGGACAAAGTCAGAGAGAGATCAGAAGAGAGGGATAGATGGAAAAAGAGAGGGAGTGGGAGGAAGAATGCAGAGGAGGCCGGCAAAAAGAGCGAGAAATAAACGATAAGGAAGAGATGGGTGAATTAGCGAGAGCTGAGGAGTAGAGAAGAGAAAGAGTACTAGAGAAGAGAGAAGCAGTAGCCTTAAGGTGACCTCTCATCCAAACTTCTCATTACCTCCTACTCATCCTTCTGCTCATCCTTCCATCACCCCATCCCCTCCACATCCTCCTTCTTTTCTCAATGCTTAGAGAGGCTGCTGTCTGCAGGTGTGTTGGTGGGGGGGGCACCCTCCCACCCACCCACACACACACACACACACACACACACACCCTAATACCCTGCCACTTGGCAATCCACACCCAAGGGAACGCACACGTCTACCGTACAGCCAGCGCCACCATACAAGGGGGCTGTCACCATGGCAACCAGGGACCGGCCAAGTCACCCGTCACGGAGAGAGGAGTGACACGGGGAGAGACAGGGAGAGAGGGGGACAGAGAGGCACAAAATGCTCGCCATATCGCTAGCTAAACCTTTGTTTGTTCCTTTCCAACAAAGCACACAGAGAGTGAGAGAATGAGGATGAGAGAGAGCAGAGGAATACATGACGGATGCTGGAGTTGCTTAGACATTGGCGGTTAGGGGTTCAAAGGCTTTCACCTACACTACAGATCCTTTTGAAGTCAGGGTTTCCCATCTAAAATAAGTTGAGGTAATGGAGCTGCACTGTAACCACGCAGACACACACATGTTGGTTATACTATCTCTGTGAGGACCAGCAATAGAATACCACACTAAAAACAATTTACCCAAACCCCTAACCTAAAAAAACTATCCATAACTCTCACCCAAACCTTAAGTCAAATCTTACCCAAAAATGTTAAGCCTAAATCTTAACCTAACCCTAACCTATCCTAACCCTACACCTAACATCCCCATTTTTCCAGTTTTTATGTGTATTTCAGAGTTATCAAAAAAGGCCAGGGAACAACTTCTTAACCCATTACAAAAATAATGGGTTAGCTAACAAATAAGTCACCCGTCTGTGTGTGTAGCATATAGTCAGCATATAGTCTAAGTGACTATATTATTGTTCCTTACTGATAATATATACATGGGGATAATATATCAATATATCACCCATTTTGAAATCTGTGCAATACCCTGTGAAATGCACAATAACCGGTCCTGTTACTTATCCTTGCCACTTAAATTTTTCTCTACTGTTCAATCCAGGGATTGTTACACAGATTAATCAACAGCTGAATGATTTTTTTATTATTAATAAAGAACATGGTAAAAACCCTCAGGTCTTATGGGAAGCAACTAAATGTTATATTAGAGGTAACTATATAGCACTTTCGTCCACTTTAATATCCCTCTGGAACAAGAGGTACATAGAAAGAGGATGTTGCCTTTTTGGAAAGAGAACAGAGGAAGACCAGAGGTCCAATGAACTCCTAGCTTTAAGAGGGGAAGTCAATATACTCAAATTTAATGAAGCTGAATGTGTTATACATCAGACAATTTAAATATTTTTAGTGATCTTTATTCTTCAGAAATTCCTTTTGACATGCAAATGTGTAAGTCATTTATACACAATCGAACTATACCTAAATTGGACTAAATAGGCAGTGAACTGCTGGAACAGCCCATATACCTCGATGAACTAAGGGACACGGCCAAGGAATTCCCCCTGAACTCTGCCTAGCTCTATGGGATACAATCGTCCCTCTGATTTGACTCCATTAATTACGTTATTCCATCTGGCTCAATTCTTGGGGACCAAAATACAGCATTAATTACTTTGTTACTGAAGAAAGGAAAACCCATTTGAATGTTGAAATTACCCGGCTATCTCGCTTATTTGCAGTGACGCAAAGTTATATGCACAAGTCTTGGCGATGTGTATTGATCTTTTAATATGTAACGTGATTTATTATGACCAAACTGGTTTTGTTAAGGGGAGATTGGGAGCCGACAATTTATGCAGGTAGCTACATGAAATTGATAACGCTGAGAATTTATTTTCAGTCAAAACTCTATACAGTAACCCCACTGCTATAATGACTGTGTATAGTAACCCCACTGCTCTAGTGACAGTATATAGTAGCCCCACTGCTCTAGTGACTGTATATAGTAACCCCACTGCTCTAGTGATTGTTTATTGTAACCCCATTGCTCTAGTGACTGTATAAAGTAACCCCTCTCCTCTAATGATTGTATAAAGTAACCCCACCGCTATAGAGACTGTAAATAGTAACCCCACTGCTCTAGTGACTGTATATAGTAACCCCACTGCTCTAGTGATTGTATATAGTAACCCCACTGCTCTAGTAATTTTATATAGTAGCCCCATTGCTCTAGTAACTGTATATAGTAACCCCACTGCTCTAGTGATTATATATTCTAACCCCACTGCTCTAGTGACTGTATATAGTAACCCCACTGCTCTAGAGATTTTATATAGTAACCACACTGCTCTAGAGATTGTATATAGTAACCCCACTGCTCTACTGACTGTATAAAGTAACCCCACAACTCTAATGACTGTGTAAAGTAACCCCACTGCCCTAGCGAGACAGTCAGGGGTGGGTAGAGTACTGAAAATCTGTACTCAAGTAAAAGTACTGATACTTGTCCTAAAATGTACTCAAGTAAAAGTTGAAGTACCACCTGAAAAAACTACTCAAGTAAGAGTAAAAGAGTTATTGGTCAAGAAAGTACTTGAGTACTAATTACAAATTTTGTTCAAGACATTAATACACCATAGTAACAACAAGGAAAAATGATTTAAGAAAGTACAAACGCAAACTGCATTTTTAATGTTTGAATAGGCATTTATTTTCCAGAGCCCATAGCAATGCAGAATAGAAAAACAAAATAAATTGCAAACGTAAATAATACTGTAATTCTATTATTAATCTGTGTTGCAAATAAGATTCTTGCAAATTAAGGCCATCATACATGTTACTTGTAAAAAAATATTCATCTTGTGTAGTAATGCTCAGTGCATCTTGTCAATCAAATATTTGTTGTTAGTAAGTCAGGTCTTGGGTGGAATTACTGACTGCATTGCAACTAAGCCACCTGGTTAGTAGCAATTGCTTTCAACTAAAATCTATCTAGCTAGACTGGGTATGTTGCTGCTAACTAAAGTGCATTACTAAATAATAAAGTTCAAGTCAAGCCCAATGAACCACTAATACAAATATACTAACAAGTTGCAGTATTATTATATATTATAGGTTAGCTAGAATATTACATTATCATTAGGATATATTACATGTCGTTATACTGTACTTGTACTTGTTCAATGACAAAAAAGTTGAATCTAAAAAAAAAGATAGCTATAATAATAGGATTCAGCTGGCTAAGTAGCGCGAGCCAGTTCACTAACCTTACCTCTATGTGTTTGAGCTATGATGATGAGTTTTTGAAAGCATAGATGGTTGTGTGTCTTTGGGAATAAAAACAACTGTGGTGAAGTTAGCTTTATATTCAAGATTCGGACTTTGAACGTCAATACCTCACCAATCCAATAAGGTATATCTGCAGACCGCAAGTCGGGGGCGTTACTTAATGGGGGTTCCTGAATATTAAGTTACGCCCACTGAATATTAAGTTAAACCCACTGATGTTCGCCATTGGTCAGTTTAAATGGAGTTTCCTGAATATTAAGTTATGCCCATTGATTTTCGCCATTAGTCAGTTTAGTAGGGACATCCTGGTTTGACACACAGTTCGATGCTAGGTGTTATGTACGGGTATGACGTCATTACGTTGAATGTGCTAGTGGAGGAAGAAGAGTTAACAAACGTTACAACTTTATCTCAGAGTCCATGTGATTTCATTCAATACCTTTTGTCAAGATATAACACTAGGTTCAAGCAGTTCAAGCATTGATATAGAAAACAAAAGTGTATTTGCTTTGACTACATGTTGAAAAAGTGCCCTAGTCTTATTATGCTTGTACCAATTATGTAAAATTAAATGGTATTTTCAAATACCATTTAATTGTATTTTGTTTCAGGATTAAAACTGTTTGATAACATAAAACTGAAATATATTAATTTGAAGACTGAATTGCCTCTAAAAATAGTTTTAAATGTTTTGGTTACAGTCAAGAATTAGACACTGGTGGTTTAGAAAGTTGCTGAGTGCAGTTAAAATAGAGACATGCACACATACACATGCACAGTCATACTCACTATGTCTGCCATGGTCAGTTTGTCTTTGAGCAGCCATTGCTTGGTTATATGTGATACAGTAGAGGGCCATCATTAGGAGGTTGATGGTTGAGAATGCTGCTTATTGCAGTTACAATATAGTTGATCTGAGCTCTACATGTTACAAAGTGAAACAGGCCTCCCGTTTGCACAAGTTTATACAGGATTACCATTTATGCATTTTCCATAGATTCAACATATTACACAAATGTGAACATGCTGTGTAAGGTACATTGTGCGGTGGACCTGTGAGCAACAATTTCAGTGTCAGCTAAACTGTTCTGAAGG
>JACXGI010001979.1:0-56513 GCA_016801175.1 Esox masquinongy | reverse complement strand
GGTGTTGAATTTTCTATAGCCTGTTGCAGAAAGGTGGCAAGTTTCAATTTGCATCATGTAGAGGTCAGGTCAACATCTGTTTACAGAAATATTCATTGTTCCTATTTTTCAATTTTGGACCTTATTATAAGTTTATAAAGCAATTTTTCATGAATTCTGTTCAATAGCTCGGACCCAATAAAACCTATATGGAAATAATCAACTGATATAGATTTAAGGAGACCTGCTCCACAATCAACATCCTTTAGATTGTCTATTTCTCCATTTTGGACATTATTATTAGTTTATAAAGCAATTTTTCATGAATTCTGTTCAATAGCTCGGACCCAATAAAACTTATATGGAAATAATCAACTGATTTAGCTTCAGGGAGACCTGTTCTACAATCAACATCCTTTAGTTTGGCTATTTTTCAATTTTGGACAATATTATTAGTTTATAAAGCAATTTTTCATGAATTCTGTTCAAAACCTCGGACCCAATAAAACTTATATGGAAATAACCAACTGATAGAGCTTCAGGGACAGCTTCTCTACCATCAACATCCTTTAGCTTTCCAATTTTTCAATTTTTGACATTATTACTCGTTTATAAAGCTTTTTTCCATCAAAAATGCTCAATAGCTCTGAAACATTTTTTGGAAATAATCAACTGATTTAGCTTCAGGGACAGCTGCTCTACAATCAACATACTTTAGTTTTCCAATATTACAATTTTGGAACTTATTAATAGTTTATAAAGCATTTTTCAATGAATTCTGTTCAATAGCTCGGACCCAATCAAACTTATATGGAAATAATCAACTGATATAGATTCAGGGACAGCTGTTCTACCATCAACATCCTTTAGTTTTCCAATTGTCCAATGTAGGAAACTATTAATAGAAAAATTGCTTTATAAACTAGTAATAATGTCAAAAATTGAAAAATAGCTAAACTAAAGGATGTTGATGTCAGAGCAGCTCTCCCTGAAGCTATATCAGTTGATTATTTCCATGTAAGTTTTATTGGGTCCGTGCTATTGAGCATTTTTGACGGAAAAAACTTTATAAACTAGTAATAATGTCCAAAATTGAAAAATTGGAAAACGAAAGGATGTTGATGGTAGAGCAGCTCTCCCTGAATCTATATCAGTTGATTATTTCCGTATAAGTTTTATTGGGTCCGAGCTATTGAACATAATTCATGAAAAATTGCTTTATAGACTAGTAATAATGTCCAAAATTGAAAAATAGCCAAACTAAAGGATGTTGATGGTAGAGCAGGTCTCCCTGAAGCTATATCAGTTGATTATTTACATGTAAGTTTCATTGGGTCTGAGCTGTTGAACATAATTCATGAAAAATTGCTTTATAGACTAGTAATAATGTCCAAAATTGAAAAATAGCCAAACTAAAGGATGTTGATGGTAGAGCAGGTCTCCCTGAAGCTAAATCAGTTGGTTATTTCCATATAAGTTTTATTGGGTCCGAGCAATTGAACATAATTCATGAAAATTGCTTTATAATCTAGTAATAATGTCCAGAATTGAAAAATAGACAAACTAAAGGATGTACATGGTAGAGCAGCTCTCCTTGAAATTATATCAGTTAATTATTTCCATATAGATTTTATTGGGTCAGAGGTATTGCTACATTTTGATGGAAAGATGCTTTAAAACTATTAACAATTTCCAAACTTGAAAAATTGTAAAACTAAAGCGTGTTGATGGTAGAGCAGCAGTCCCTGAAGCAATATCAGTTGGTTATTTCAACAGACGTTTTATTGGGTCAGAGCTATTGAGATTTCTCTGAATTAAAATGTTTTAAATAATATTAATCATTCCCTTAATTATAATACTGAATGATGTTCATGGTAGGGCAGTTGCCCCTGACGGTCTATAAAAAAAGTTACCTTGGGTCTGAAGTACTGACCTTTATTTTAATAACACGCAATAAAAGTATTTTTACCTTTACTTTTTAATAATGCAAATCAACAACCATGTAAATGGTAGGGCACCGAATTCTGAGCTCTTTATAGTTGTTTTGATTGGTTTATGTTTTTTTGGTTGCAATGCAATTGGCGTTTGTCAGTAAAAACTACATATATTATGCACTTTTAACACGCTGCCTTAACTGAGAATACACGGAGAATCTGCCATAGACATGACTGTAACGTCGTCTTTTTAAAATTGAACGCAACAGAGAAAACATGGAGTGTAGCTTGTTCGCTATCGCCAGTCAAAGTCCGAATCTTGAATATAAAGCTAACTACACCGCAGTATAAAAACACAATATTTCATGATGTCTGTGTTGCCTATTTTAAATTTAAATCGAAACATGTCGCGCAACTGTCAACTGTGGCCAGGGAATGGATTTCACTAGTCAACAGCCTCCAATTGATAACTTTCCATGTCGGTGTCGGTGTCTGTCATTTAATTAGCTACGTCTGTGCTCGCACTGCGATGCAGATTTAAAGGAGCGGGAGGGAACACCCAAATTCAAATCAAATCACGAAACGAAAAAACTCAATATTTTTTGACAAACGACTGAAGAGAAAATTGTTACGAAAGAGTAGATGAAATGTAACGGAGTAAAGAGTACGATTTATTTAAAAAAAATACTTGAGTAAGAGTGAAGTGTACAGGCCCCAGAAAGTAACTAGAAAAGTACTCGTTCCTCTGAAACTGTACTCTTTTACTCATTTGCGTTAACGCGTTACTAACCACCCCTGGAGACTGTATATAGTAACGCCACTGCTCTAGCAATTGTATGTACTAACCCCACTTCTCTAGTGACTGTATAAAGTAACCTCACTGCGCTAGTTACTGTATATACTAACCCCACTGCTCTAATCATTGTATACTGTAACCCCACTGCTCTAGTTATTGTATATAGTAACCCCACTGCTTTACTGATTGTATAAAGAAAATCCACTGCTCTAGTGACTGTATAAAGTAACCCCACTGCTCTAGTGATTGTATATTGTAACCCCACTGCTCTAATTATTGTATATAGTAACCCCACTGCTCTAGTGATTGTATATTGAAACCCCACTGCTCTAGTTATTGTATATAGTAACCCACTGCTCTAGTGATTGTATATTGTAACCCCACTGCTCTAGTTATTGTATATAGTAACCTCACTGCTCTTGTTATCGTATATAGTATCCCCACTGCTTTAGTCATTGTATATAGTAACCCCACTGCTCTAGTGACTGCATATACTAACCCCACTGCTCTAGTGATTGTATATACTAACCCCACTGCTTTACTGATTGTATAAAGTAAGCCCACTGCTCTAGTTATTATAATAAGTAACTCCACTGCTCTAGTGACTGTATGTAGGGATAGATTTGCGCATCATTACATTCTGTTTTTTTTGCATTTTACACGGTGTCCCAACTTTTTTGGAAACAGAGTTGTAAGACGGACCAAATCTGTATAATTTCCCCTAAATGAAGCAGCAAACAATGCTCAATTACCATCTTTTATACCAATCAACACCAGCTTTACTAATTTGGCAGTCAAAATATAGTCTACAGAAAAAAGGTAGGGACACATTATGGGGTCTGTGGCAAAAAAGTAGGACCTGCAGTGGTCCAGTTTAATTTTTAAAGGAGGCACATAGAACTCTCTCTAAAATCATATGGGGTTGGAAGCAAGCTAGGATTAAACTCAGTCTCTTGCAACATCCTAAACACACAGGATTGGCTTTTCCAAATCTACATTTTTATTACTGGGCATTCCAAATAAGATCATTACGAGTCTAGACGGACATCACTCCATGTATCCCGGAATTCACCCTTACCGGAACATCCAGGTGTAGGGCTAAGTGTAATTTACAGTGCATATATCTCACTATTAGAAAAGACTTAATTTGCTTCAAGTTGATCCACAGAGCATATGCAACCCCATACAAATGTTTTTCAGATAAATATACAAATCCAAATTTAACATATTGTGCTAACAATGCTGTGGGCACCGTTTTGCATATGTTCTGGGAGTGTCCAATTAGATACACATTTTGGAGCGACTTATGATGGGTTCTGTCAAAACTGAAGAGGGTTACTCTTATGCCCGTCTCCTCAATGAAAACTTGCATCTAGCTTTGTTTCTTGTTCAGAGTAGATTTCTCTAATCGGGATTCACAGCAGCATAGAAATCAGATCTGAGGCTTTGATAGAATCCAAGGTTGGCCCTCAATTTCTATTGGATGAATGTTTTTCAGAATATTGTTAATTTGGAATTCACAAGAGCAAAACCACAAGAGGAAAAACCCTCTGCGGTTAGTAGTCATTAGGGATGTTCTGGTAAAGTAGGGCGATCAACCTTCTTTATTTAATACCCTGATCTCTGTATTTTAGTATATTTTCTTGCTGTCATTATCATTAGAAAGATGACTATGGGAAGATCATTTGGAATGGTTGGAAGGCCTGACTGAGTGTGTATGGGTCTCAGGTAATCTCTCATGGGCAAATTCTGTAAGAAAAAGTTAGAATCTGCAAGGCTTATGTAGGACCATGCAATTACAAACAACAGCAATTTGCGGTTTTCTCCTTGAATATATGGAAGAACGAGGATCAAGTGGGTGGTGATTTTAAGCCTGTGTGATGACGATATACAAGGGTGTAAATAGTGGGAGTGTTTGTCTGAGGGTTTTGTATTGCGATTGGGGAGTCTTTCAACAACGGAAATCACAATTGCTTACCTCGTTTACACAGAAATTAAACAGTATGTGAGAAACTTTCAGAAGAGTTGCAGGGACCGGATACACAGTACAGCAGTCTAAGTCTCTTTTGTAGCACCGGGCTAGGTTCAAGCTTTGACTAAAACAACTGTGAGTGTGGCATAGCGTTTGCTTAAGGCAAGACGTTTGGGTCGGCAGGCAACTCAGATATACTGTGTGACATGAGATGTGCATTCATTAATCAATATCAGAGCTACACAGGGCAGCATATTGATCCAGAGCACCAGTACGCAGGTTCACCTCTGACCCCATAAAAACATAATATCCTTCCATAAAAACAGTTGTCTCCCAGCACACGCAGACCTGGCCACAAAAAGCATCCTACTTAAAGGCAGTCCAATACCAGCAAGTTAAATGAGTAGCCTGCAATATCAAATGGGCATAGTTGTTCAAAGTATGAATGTGAGTAGAGACAAATGTTCCAATTTTTCAATCTAGTTTCAAACCCGGAATGGATAACATTTGTTATTTCTCCAAAACTCTCTCTGTACTCTGTGCATGTACGAACAGTGCTAATAATTATCTCCTCGTGATAATCTCTAGGGAGTACAATGTTTGGTACTGTTTGTATGTGTGTATGTGTGTATGTGTGTGTGTGTGTGTGTGTGTGTTTGACAGTGTTTATTTTGATGTGTGTGAAACACAGTAAAATCATGATAGAAAAATAATTAATGTTTATGTTTTTTGCCATTCATTCTTGCTCTATTTATCCAAGATACTTATTAGTGATACACAGTCAGTCAGAGTGAGGAACACAAATAAGGAGCAGATGATTATTAATTTAAAGCCTTTACTGCTGATCATAACAAGTGTGTGTGTATGTGTGTGTGTGTGTGTGTGTGTGTATGTGTATATATATATATATATATGTTTTATATATATATACATATATATGTGTGTGTATATGTGTGTGTGTATGTGTGTGTGCAATAAGCATGCTTTAGTTCCAACCAGATTCAGCATTAATGATTGACTCACATCAGCTACAGTGATAGGATCAAATACTCTGTCTGCTAAATAATGTAACAAGCTGGAGCCAGTGACAGTCCCGTTCGGACCAAAGAAAGAGAGACAGAGAGGGTGGAGAGAGAGAAAGGAAAAGACAGAGAGGTAATGAGTGAGACAGAGAGAGAAAGTGAGTGAATGAGTGAGAGAGTAAGCTGGGGGAAATCTTGTGTATTGACACTGTAGCAAGTATGTCAGCACCAACACATTTGCTTCATGGTACACAAGGGGTTCTGTATGTGTGAACTTGCGTGTGCACGTCACTACAGATGTGTGTCAGTCATCAATTATGCAATCCCTTCATTCTATCATCATCAAAGGCCATGTTCCGAGATGTTCTGGTGTTACAAATAATTAACTCACAGCTGAGAAAGTAACATTCTAATATACTCTGGCAAAAAGGAAGTATCGTGACTCTCAGTGCTAGTTCAAATGATGTATGGGGAAAATGACAATAAACATTTACCAGCCAGGGGTGTAACCAAGAGGGGGGACCTATCCATTGTCTGAATCAGTATTTTATTATCCCAATTTTAAAAACAGTTTTAAAATAAGGTTTGTAATACTAAAAGTAGTGCTGGTTTACTTAAAGAACATGCTGACAAATTCAGGCAGGCTGTGCGAACGGTTGGCTACTGTATGGGGATTCAGACTTTGTTGCTGTGCATCAAAGAGGAAGGGTCCTGGCCCAATGCCAGTAGACAATCTTTTTGCGCTAAGGAAGTGCGATTTATCTGACTTGTAGTGTACACAAGCAAGCAGAGTAAACGCTATCTCAATCTGATGTAGCTAGCTGGGTAGGTAGCTAAGAGCTCTTAAAATGTTTCCTGGTGCTGAGCGAACTATTCTACATGTCAGACAACATTTAACCTCATAAACAGACTGAGGACAACAAAAATGGCACCACAAATCTTTCAGAATTTTAAAGAAGCCCTGAAGCAGAAGGCAGTAAAAAATGTTTGGGGCCTAGAGACTAAGTTTATCTCGTTTGAATGACTTAGCAAGTCATGTGAACAACTTAGTATCTGGTTTGAACGACTTAGCAATACAAGAAACCAGGCAAGCCTAGTTCAGCCGGCCCGCAATAAAAACAGTTATGGCATTTTTGTTGCCTTACCTGGATTCGAACCCGTCTCCCACGTCGGAGGCCGTGTCTTTAACCACTACACCAAAGAGCTATACATCTGCCAAGAATTGGTATAGCATATGTAGCGAGTTTGAATGTGTCGCTAGACACCATTAAGCGTTGTGTTAAACTGAGTAATGTTTCTTATTAAGCTTACCTCCACCACAAATAGCTTCTATAAACTGTATGGCTTTTGCCATTGGCCGTCTTAACAACTTATTAGCCATTCGTGTACGACACTGATAAAATAACTATCAATATTGTTGACGATAACTGACTTTTTCATCAAGTAAAAAGACGAGACAATCGCGTAGCCGGTGAAGATTTTGTCTGTCCTGAACAAATCCTAATACATAATTCGAAAATCCACCAGAAATAGTTGCAATATACCAGTAAACAGTTTTGTTTTAGGCTTCCTATAACGTAGCTACTGAAGGTTGTAGCCAGCAAAGTTTTTGTCTATCCTGAACAAATCCTCTTTTGCCACTGGCCATTTTAACAGCTAATTAGACATTCGTGAATGACATTGATACAGTATCTATCGATATGGGTGACGAAAACTTACTTTTTCGTCAAGTGAAGTGTTTGTCTATCCTGAAAAATCCTAAAACATAATGCATGTTGACGAGAGCCGAACGCGGGACCTGTTGTTCCGTAGTCCGCGTCTCTAACCACTACGCTATTTAACAAGGGGTAGTCAGTCAGTCAGTCAGGCACTCAGTCAGTC
Organism: Esox masquinongy; assembly: GCA_016801175.1. Classification (NCBI taxonomy): domain Eukaryota; kingdom Metazoa; phylum Chordata; class Actinopteri; order Esociformes; family Esocidae; genus Esox; species Esox masquinongy. The sequence continues at coordinate 48,929 of JACXGI010001979.1, read as the reverse complement.
AGTCAGTAAGAGACATTCACTCTACTAGGCCGGCTCTGCTTACACGGTCCAGTTTTTTTTAACGTATTTTTTATACTACCAGTTGTTTTTTTTGCTAAGTCGTTCAAACGAGATACTAAGTCATTCAAACGAGATACTAAGTTGTTCAAACAAGATACTAAGTTGTTCAAACCAGATAATCATTAATACGTCTAATTAGGCCAAATTCATTGTGCAGCAGCATTACAAGGCCATGTAATGGTTGCTACAGCCCATTGTTCTTTGATTCCGTCTATTAATGGGCCTATAATTGTTCATTAATAGTTACCTTTGTGAGCTACCTTTGAACTCCAAAGCATTAAGTCAGAACAGTGAGCAATCGGCTGAATAGTGGCACATTGGCATGAGGTGAGGGCGCATCAAGTGTGCCATGACATTTTGCTCAAATAAAAAACATTGTATGTAATACAACACAGGATTGTCCCATAAATATTCAATCCAGGCAACATTAAAATGATTAAAAGTTGCGAAAATAAAACTTTGAATCAGGTAGTATTGTTTATGTGCTTAAGTTGAACTTCTTGCACTGTAAAAAGAGAAAGTGTTGCTCACTAGTTGTGACCAATAGCAGCTAGTATACTAATTCACAGCCTAACAACCTTCTGCTATTCAAAACGAACGTACTGCTGCGATTATATAAACTGAGCACTAGTCCGCTGTCGTCTTTAGAATATGGCAACTGCATCATTTCACCTCTCTATATAACAAATATTTTTAATATGGAAACACCCGGACAAACATTACTGAATCAAATGGGACGAATATTTTACCCGGAGCCATTATGTATAACAATTGGAGCTGCAGTGTGTGGAGTCTATTAATGTATTTTTTCTGTGAGCATGTTTGTAGTCAAAGTAACCCATCCATCATCACCAGTACATCCAGAGATAATAGGCTGGTCTACGCAGATAACCACTGTATTAACCTAACATAAATTCCTATAAAAATAGGTGTGTAATGGGCATTTGATTGTTTTGTAGACTAGTTCACACTAATCAGGGATGAATATATATATATATATATATATATATATATATATATATAAATAGATATAGCTCTGGTAAAAATTAAGAGACCACACTTTCTTAAATCAGCATCTCTACATGTACGGCAGCCATTCCATTCCAGTGTCTGTTAAATTCCAACACAGGCACACCTCATTTTACTTAATGAGGTACTGATTAGGTGATTACCTGAACCAAATCTAATTTAATGAGGAAAAGTATAAAAACCACTGCTGTGGTGATCACTATCCTCTTGCAATTGGACCAGCTGAATGGCAAAAACAGTGCAAGTAGTACCTCAAAGGTAATTTGAATAAAAAATTACTATTCAGCATGACAAAAGAGTTGAAAAGAAAAGCTTTGAGTGAGGAAAAGAAGGGTTCAATTCTGGCTTTACTGGTAGAGGGATACAGTGAGCGTCAGGTTGCTTCCATCCTGAAAATTTCAAACACGGCAGTTCATAAGAACAAGGTCAAGCAACAGATATTGGGGACAACAAAGCTACAGACTGGCAGAGGGAGAAAACGACTGTCCACTGGCCGAGATGACCGTGAACTCATTCGAATCTCACTCAACAACCATAGGATGACACCAAGTGACCTACAAAAAGAATGGCAAACAGCAGCTGGGGTGAAGTGCACGGCAAGGACGGTTCGAAACAGGCTCCTAGGTGCATGGCTGAAGTCATGCAAAGCTAGAAAAAAGCCCTTCATCAATGAGAAGCAAAGAAGAGCCAGGCTGAAGTTTGCAAAAGACCATAAGGATTGGACCCTAGAGGACTGGAGTAAGGTCATCTTCTCTGACGAGTTAAATTTTCAGCTTTGCCCAACACCTCGTCGTCTAATGGTTAGACGGGGAGACCTGGAGAGGCCTACAAGCCACAGTGTCTCGCACCCACTGTGAAATTTGGTGGAGGATCGCTGATGATCTGGGGATGCTTCAGCAAGGCTGGAATCGGGCAGATTTGTCTTTGTGAAGGACGCATGAATCAAGCCAAGTACAAGGTTATCCTGGAAGAACACCTGCTTCCTTCTGCTCTGACAATGTTCCCCAACTCTGAAAATTGTTTTTTCCAGCAGGACAATACTCCATGCCACACAGCCAGGTCAATCAAGGTGTGGATGGAGGACCACCAGATCAAGACCCTGTCATGGCCAGCCCAATCTCTAGACCTGAACCCTATTGAAAATCTCTAGAATTTGATCAAGAAGAAGATGGATGGTCACAAGCCATCAACCAAAGCCGAGCTACTTGAATTTTTGTGCCAGGAGTGGCATAAAGTCACCCAACAGCAATGTGACAGACTGGTGGAGAGCATGCCAAGACGCATGAAAGCTGTGATTAAAAATCAGGGTTATTCCACCAAATATTGATTTCTGAACTCTTCCTAAGTTAAAACATTAGTATTCTGTTGTTGAAAAATGAATATGAATTATTTTCTTTGCATTACATGAGGTCTGAAAACAATACATATTTTTTTGGTTATATTGACCAGTTGTTGTTTTCTACAAATAAATACTCTAAATGACAATATTTTTATTTGGAATTTGGGAGTAATGTTGTCAGTAGTTTATAGAATGAAACAAAAATGTTAATTTTACTCAAACACATACCTATGAATAGTAAAACCAGAGAAACTGATAATTTTGCAGTGGTCTCTTAATTTTTGCCAGACCGCATAAGCGGAGCCGGCCAAGAAGAGCGAATGTCTCTTACTGAGTGAGTGAGTGACTGAGTGACTGAGTGTCCCTTGTTAAATAGCGTAATGGTTAGAGAAGCAGACCTGTAAACTATAGGTCCCGAGTTCGTATCTCGTCGAAGCGAAGTACGCATTATGAATTATTCCGTGTAGATGAAAACTTCGTTGGCTAAAACCTCCAATATCTACAATATTGTAAGCCTAAAATAAAATAGTTTATGGTTATATTGCGACTGTTTCTGGTGGATTATCGAAGTACGCATCCGTGCATGCGTTTTGGGTCAGGATAGACAAACACATTTGCTGGCTACAACATACAGTAGTTACGTTATAGTAAGCCTTAACTGTATACGGTTATATTGCGACTGTTTCTGGCATGGAAAAGTTCATCTTCAGTCTCGCTAGCAATTGCTCAATTCTTATGATTATTCCTAGGAAGTTAGTAGATACTAGTAATCCTATTACTGGCTAATAAGCTGTTAAAACAGCCAGTGGCAAAAGCCATACAGTTCATAGACGCTATGGTAGGTAAACTTAATAAGAAATTAGTCAGTTTAACACAATGCTCAATGGTGTCTAGCGACTGCTGAAACATGTAATGCCGTGGCGTAGTGGTTAACGACAGTGCCTCTCATGTGGAAGACCTAAGTTCGAATCTATTGAGAGCAACGACATTTATTAATTATTTCTGGTAGATTCCACGATTCTCTCGTCTTTTCACTTGATGAAAAAGTTAGTTATTGTCACCTTTATTGATAGTTATTGTATCAATGTCATTCACGAATGAAAGAAAAAGTACGTTGTTATGCCATGAAAGAAAAAAATACGTTCTTATGCCATGAAATGAAATAGCTTTGGCAGACTCGCTAGCAATTGCTCAATTCTTAGGACTATTCCAGTAAGTTAGTAGATACCGGTAAAGCTTATTACTGGCTAATACGCTGTTAAAACGGCCCGTGGCAAAGGCCATACATAAACGCTATTTGTGGTGGAGGTAAACTTAGTAAGAAACGTTAGTCAGTTGAACTGTATCAATGTCATTCACGAATGGCCATTGCCAAAGATCTGCAATGCTGTAATTTCTGCAAATGTCAAGAAAAACACAGAGGGATATTATAGTAGGGTTGCATTGCATAAACCCCTCATTATAAAGACAAATGCACATTTGATTAGATTAGATTCAAATTTGTCATTGAGCAGTACAAGTACAGTACAACGAAATGCAGTTAGCATCTAACCAGAAGTGCAAATAGAGGGCAGAAAATTTACAAGTATTTACAAGTATTAAGTATATGTATATTACAAGTGGAATGTGCAGATGTGCAATGAAGGCAAATGCAGTGCAAATGGCAATACTAAATGTGCAATTAAGGCAAATAGAGTAGGGCAGAATGTTTACAAGCATTAGGTGTATTATAGTGTATGTTAAAAGTGGGCATTATAGTGTATGTTACAAGTGGGATAATAGATGTTTGGGTACAAATGACAATTTCTAAATGGCATTCTAGATGTGCAAACGAGGCAAATAAAGGAGTAATGTAGTACGGTAGCTTGAGCAACCGGGATGCAGAGATAGCAGCACTAAGGACCCCGAGGTAGACGTGTATGTAACAACTGTAAGAAAAATGCAGGCACAATGGCAATTCTAAATTTGCAAAGAGGCAAATTGAATGTACAAGGTGCATGTGCCACTGAAATGCAGGGATAGCAGCAGTGAGGTTCCTGAGGTAGACACACCTGCAACAACTGAAAACTTCCATTATCAGGCTTTGCAAGGCAGTGTCATAGTAGTACAAGGGAGTAGTGCAACAAGGACCTGAGAGGCGGGGGTGTGGTAAGTGATGGGTCACAGAGTTCAGCAGGGTTAAATTGGATGGGAAACTGTTCCTGAGCCTGCTGGTGCGGGACCGAAGAGACCTGTACCGCCTGCACAGTTTGTGGCATGGGTGTGAAGGGTCCTTGATGATCCCACGCACCCTGCGCAGACACCACTTGCGCTGGAGGTCTGCGATGGCAGGAAGCTGGGCTCTAGCGATGTGCTGGGCACCAGTGATGTGCTGGGCAGTTTTCACCACCCGTTGCAGGGCCTTTGGGTCGGCTATGGAGCAGCTGCTAAACCACACTATAGCGCAGTTTGTCAGAATGCTCTCAATAGTTCAGCAGAAAAAGTTCACAAGGAGGACAGGCGGGCTTTCTTTAGCCTCCTCAAAAAGTACAGGCGCTGATGTGCCTTTTTGACAAGAGCTGAGGTGTTGAGGGACCAGGAGAAGTCCTCGGAGATGTGGACACCAAGGAATTTGAAGCTGGACATGCTCCACCTCAGTACAATCGATGATGACTGGGGTGTGGCTGCAGCTTTTAGACTTCCTGTAATCCATAATGAGTTCCTTGGTTTTGAGAGTTCAGTGGTGCAAAAATCCTAGGCACTGGTCTACAGAGATGTGCAAAGTTTGAAGGACACAATTACTATTTCAATAAAAAAATCATTATTTCTGGTTCTAGTTTAGCATATGGAGAGAGTAGATGCACGCTGAGAGGCTCTCGTGCATTAGTTAATTTATGTTAGATTTTTGCTTTGCATTCATCTTCACTCACATACCAAACGCTTTGATTAGTTTGTCTCCTACCTTCATCTCAATGTTACATAGTTTGAGAAACAAGCGCACTGTGACCAGCGTTTCACCCATGATGGCTGACTCTGACTGTCATGGCGCCGCGAGTGTTGTTACTTTCTCAGACATCCAGGATCTCCGCTTGACTCTCGTTTCGGAAATTATGGTTCTCATAGCTGTTCAGCTGAGGTCGGCTATCGAGACAACTTTGGCACCTGCTATTGAGGCTGCTCTAGCCCCTCTCTCTTCTGCTCTGGGTGGTATCTGAGCCGCTGCCAAGGACCAGGTCCGCCGTATGGACGCCTTCGAACACGACCAAAGAGGCTACAGTGTCCCTTCAGGAATTGGTTGCCCGACTGACATCTGAGAACCAAAAATTGATGACCCAGAGGCCCGCTCATGCCGCTGCAACCTTCAGGTGATTGGAATTCCAGAGTTGTTGGAGGGCGGGGACCCAGTAGGATTCATGGCAGATTTTTTTCGCTGAAGTGCTGGATTCCACTCTTGTTCCTGCTCACCCGAAACTGGACAGGGCTCATCACTACGGCTATGACTCTCACGAAGAAGCCCAGCGCTGGTTTCACTGCCACTTTTGAGTTGCTTTGGGCGCAATTTGACCCGCTCATCTGCCGGATGGACTAGTCCATTGTTGTATTCTCAGGTGCGATTTGACTGCCTCTTTCAGCCTACTGTCAGTAGCGTTATAATAATGTGTTAAATTAACTGACGCAGCTATGTGCTGTTGTGCTTGTCACAATATTGTTATTGTTGTTATTGTTGTTGTTTTTTCTGGGTGGTCACTGTAGTACCGAACAGCAACACTGCTGGGCTTCGGTTCGCTTATTTTGTTTGTTTGTTTAACCATTCTTCTCTATCAGGGGTATTATGTGACTTTACTTTTCACCCAGCTATTCCTTTGTGACAAGTCCGCGGGCTGTATCTCACCTAATCGGCCTACCTTTATGTGCACAGTTTGTTGTGCTGCCTACTCTGCTGTTCCTGAATACTATCTGTTTTGATCTGTTGCGAATGCTATTGGGCCTCCCCATGTTGAGATGAGAAGACTCTGCTGGCATGCACCATAGCTGCATATGATGCCAACCTGCTGTCTCCATTTGTGAAGTTTGGGTGGGAGGGACGGTCGGGGGGAGGGATAGCACTGGTATCACTGGGCTAGGGAAACTCTCTCTATAAGGTTTTATCTTGGAATATCAAATCAATGAATACTCCTGTCAAGAGGTCTAGGGTCTTCAGTCACTCGAAGAAGCTAAATGCAGATGTGAAATTTGTGCAAGAGACTCATTTACTCACTAAGATATCACTCAAGGCTGCAAAACTCCAGATTTAGTCAGGTCTTCCAATCACACTTTAACTCCAAGTCCAGTGGAGTTGCAATTTTGATTGGCCATAGAATTAATTTCTCAGCTACTAATGTAATCTCTGACAGTAATGTGAGGTATTTAATCGTAATGGGCACCACCTTGCACACACCGGCAGTTTTGGTCAATGTATACGCTCCCAAATTCGATGATGTTGAATTTGCCAATGGGTTGTTGGGGAAAATCCCTTCTCTAAACACCCATCTGTTAATATTTGGTGGGGATCTGAATTGTGTTGTTGAGAACTATGATTACCCCTGCTATGTTGAAGACTTTTTCAGATGTTTATGGCTTCTCTCATGTGCATCACTCTTACTCGCGTATTGACTATTTTTTTATTAACACAGGCATTGCTTCCAAATGTGACCTCCCCTTAATATTTGCCCATTGTAATATCTGACCATAGTCCCCTGGCCCTTGATATAGTCTTGTTGGAACAACCTCGTTCTCCTCCCTGTTGGAGGTTTAACTCTCTTCTCTCTGATGCGGCCTTCTGTGACCTCATTTCCACTTCTATTGACAATTTTCTTTTTTCAAATCAGACTGGCTCTACTTCACACTCTCTCCTGTAGGAATCTCTTAAGGCTTACCTACAAAGCATAATTATTTCCTGCTCCTCTAATGTAAACAAAGCTCAAAAGACCAAGTTAGAGGAACTTCCTAAAGCCATCCTTACACCAGATCACCAATATGCCTTGATGCCATCTTCAGAGCTGTATAAGCGATGCTTGAACTTGCAGTCCAAATTTAACCTCTTTTCCACTGAAGATGGGGAACGGCTTCCATTGCACTCACGTGCTACCTATTATGAGCATGGTGACAGGGCAGGCCATCTGCTGGCTCACCAATTGAAACATAAGGCTGCTTCTCATCTAATTCCCCAATTTAATGATTCTTCTTGTGGTTTAATTTCAGACCCCAAGTGGATCAACAACGCCTTCAAATTTTTCTATTCCTCCCTATACACACCTGAGTTCCCATCAAATGCTGCCAATATGACTCGGTTCCTGGGTGATCTGGAGACTCCTTCTGTCGACATTGCGGCTGACCTTGACTCCCCTCTCAGCCTTGAAGAGGTTGTGCAGTCTATCAAGTCAATGCAGAGTAGTTATGATCAATTCTCTTACATTTCCTGAGGTGGTAATCTCTCTAGACGCGGAGAAGACATTCGGCAGAATTGAATGGGAATACCTTTTTGCTTTTCTTAAGAAGTTTGGATTTGGGGACAAATTTGGCTCATGGGTCCCTCTCTTGTATACGTCTCACCAGACCAGTGTCTGTACTAATGACACCCGTTCTGATTATTTTGCCCTTGAACGTGGGACCAGATAGGGTTGCCCTCTCTCCCCTTTGTTATTTGCCCTTGCTATTGAGCCCCTTTCGATAGCTCTATGTGCATCTTCCTCTTTCCTATAGCGTGTGATGGGAGGGGGTCGAACACAGGTTGTCGTTATATGCTGGTGATTTGTTACTCTATGTCAGTAACCCTGTAATCTGCTTACCTTCCATCCTCTCTATTCTGGAGGACTTTGGCTCCTTCTCGGGTTACAAGCTGAATCTCCAGAAGAGAGAGTGCTTCCCAATCTATCCGGCAGCATTGCAGCTTTACTGACATAGAGTGCAAATGAAGTCTGACTTCCAGAGATTGGGTAGCTTACCGCTATCACTTATAGGGAGGATTAATGCTGTCAAAATTAATAGTTTGCCTAAATTCCTTTATCTATTTCATCATATTCCATTGTTTTTGCCAAACTACTTTTTCATGTCAATCAATCAATCAGGTTGTTACTTTATTTATCTGGGGAGGTAAGGTACCTAGAGTCAGTTGTTCTTTGCTTCAGAGATGGAAATTTAATGGAGAGCTGGCACTACCCAACTTTTTGTACTACGACTGGGCTGACAATTTTCAGAAACTGCAGTTTTGGTTGCATGCTCCAGATACTCCATGGTGCCACCTTGAGGCGTGGTTCTATATTTCTACACCTCTTCCCGCTTTGCTCTGCTGTTCTTTGCTGGCAGCCCCCTCTCGCTATACTGGCAATTCTGTGGTACTTTCCACAGTTAAGATGTGGTATCAGTTGTGATGTAATTACACAGTTTTCTCAGCATTGGCTATGGGCCCTATTTATAAGAATCATGTCTTCCCGCCGCCCCTAATAGACACTGCTTTTTGTCTCTGGGACTATATTTCCTTTTTATTTGCTATAATTCCCATTCAAACTAATCTCATGTGTGTTTCATGGAAAACAAGGAAATCTCTAAGCAACTCCAAACATTTGAATGGTAGTGTATGACCTATTACCACATTTTACACTTGCCCAAATGATAAGTTGCATAAACTAATGTCAAAAATATTAACTACCTCAGAAAATATATATATATATATATATTCTATACAATCAACTTCTGAACTAAATAGATTTAGAAAAAAAACTAATACTGTTTTCCACATTTTCTATTGTGCTCCTATCTCCAACTGTAATGAAGTGGTAATCTATAACAAATAGAATGTTTTAAAATGTTTTTTTTTTCTCCAGGAAAGTTAAAGTTGATGTTGGTGGGAGCTCAGTTGCCACTAGTTTTGGGGTTTCAAAGCCTTTTCAAACCATTCATGGGCCAATGTAATGAAATTAAGAACAGAGTATAGTGAGCTCACTCCACAGTGAGCTGAAATGTTGCCAAATGGGATATCCAATGGGTAGCTTGTGCATAACTGCAATGGTTGGAATGTTGTCAAGTAGGGCAGCCAAATGTGTTGTCAAGCACAGTAACACTGATCCGCGCCTATTGTGGGGCCACCAAACTGTCAGTTGGAGCTAAAGTGTAAGCAGCAGCATGTTGAAATTGGTTTCACCTACAGTGAGGGAAAAAACTATTTGATCCCTTGCTGATTTTGTACGTTTGCCCACTGACAAAGAAATTATCAGCCTATAATTTTAATGGTAGGTTTATTTGAACAGTGAGAGACAGAATAACAACAAAAAACCCCAAAAGAGATCATTGATCTTGTCAATGATCTCAAGGCAGCTGGGACCATAGTCACCAAGAAAACAATTGGTAACACACTATGCTGTGAAGGACTGAAATCCTGCTGCGCCCGCAAGGTCCCCCTGCTCAAGAAAGCATGTACAGGCCTATCTGAAGTTTGCCAGTGAACATCTGAATGATTCAGAGGAGAACTGGGTGAAAGTGTTGTGGTCAGATGAGACCAAAATCGAGCTCTTTGGCATCAACTCAACTCACCGTGTTTGGAGGAGGAGGAATGCTGCCTATGACCCCAAGAACACCATCCCCACCGTCAAACATGGAGGTGGAAACATTATGCTTTGGGGATGTTTTTCTGCTAAGGGGACAGGACAACTTCACCGCATCAAAGGGATGATGGACGGGGCCATGTACCGTCAAATCTTGGGTGAGAACCTCCGTCCCTCTGCCAGGGCATTGAAACTGGGTTGTGGATGGGTATTCCAGCATGACAATGACCCAAAACACACGGCCAAGGCAACAAAAGAGTGGCTCAAGAAGAAGCACATTAAGGTCCTGGAGTGGCCTAGCCAGTCTCCAGACCTTAATCCCATAGAAAATCTGTGGAGGGAGCTGAAGGTTCGAGTTGCCAAACGTCAGCCTCAAAACCTTAATGACTTGGAGAAGATCTGCAAAGAGGAGTGGGACAAAATCCTTCCTGAGATGTGTGCAAACCTGGTGGCCAACTACAAGAAACGTCTGACCTCTGTGATTGCTGACAAGGGGTTTGCCACAAAGTACTAAGTCATGTTTTGCAGAGGGGTCGAATACTTATTTCACTCATTAAAATGCAAATCAGTTCATAACATTTTTGACATGCGTTTTTCTGGATTTTTTTGTTGTTATTCTGTCTCTCACTGTTCAAATAAACCTACCATTAAAATTATAGACTGATAATTTCTTTGTCAGTGGGCAAACATACAAAATCAGCAGGGGATCAAATACTTTTCTCCCTCACTGTACAGCATGTCATGGACCGAGCATAACATATGAATTTAATATGGGTTACATTGGGGCACATTAATTTTCCTGCCTCCTCCCAACTGTATATCAAGAATCATGACAATATATTTCTCCGAAATACAAATTCCAGAACATCGCTTTATCCTAAATTCCGAGGGGTAGCTACCAAACGGCTCCTGGACAATTGTAATGGTGAAAAATACCCCTAGGTGTTCCTGGGATCTAATTGCAAATAACATGGTAGGCAAACATTCACTAAGAGATTATTTAGACTACAATTGTCGTGAACACTATGTCATTTGGATAATATTAACATAATATGAAAATACAATTTTCAATTCATGCTAGAAACAAGAAACTCTTGACCAAAGCACAGCACTTTGGCCAGACCACTGACCTGGAAGGCATATAAAGTTATTGACAATGTTGTTTACCCGGTAACAAACATGGCGCTCTCCGTCGAACAAGTGCTGGTGATAGTAGACGTGTTTTAGGGCCAGTGTGAAGATGTTTTTATTTGCTTCGCAACAAACATTTTTTCTTCTGAATCTGAACTGAGTAGCCGCCAGGAGCATAGGTTACAAAAGTCTTCTGTTACCTCGGAAGGTGACGTATGTCAAATGCCATTTTCACCCGTTTATCTCCGATACAAATCTGGCATCAAGTTAATCTAAATAAAACAAGCGTAGTGTAAAAACAACATTAGCCACTATCCGGATAAGAACATCTGTTTTATTATGGAAAGTGGGGGGCCAGGGATCCCCTTCCCTCAACAAAGATAAGAGACAACTTCAGGCAGATATTTTCCCTGACATCAATAGACTACAAATGGTCATAACCACCATTCATATGACTTCAGGTATAGGAAGGATTACAATGTCTATCAGATCTTGCATGGTGACTAGATGTCTCATCAATGTAGCCCTGTTGTCCTTTGAAAGGGAACTCAGTGACACCAGATTAAAAATAATTTATCTCTATTTGAACATCGACATTTGGCATTGGCATTAAAAACAGACCAGATTCTGTAGTGGAAATCACTGCATGGGACCTGTCACCCATTGAAAACATTTTGCTGCATTATGAAACGAAAAATATGACAAAGGAGACCCCGAACTGTTGAGCAGCTGAAACCTTGTATCAAGCAAGAATGGGAATACATTTCACTTTCAAAACTAAAGCAACTGGTCTCCTCAGATTCCAAACGCTAAAAGAAGTGTTAAATGTTAAAATAAGAGGTAATGCAACACACTGGTAACATGCCCCTGTCCCAACTTTTTTGAAATGTGTTGCTGGTATCAAATTCAAAATGGGCATGTATTTTTCCAAGATCAATAAAATCTCAGTTTCAACATCTGATATGTCTTTGTACTGCACTGCTCAAAAAAAGTTAAGGGAACAAGTAATCATCACAGTATAACACCAAGTCAATTAAACTTCAAGGGATATCAATCTGTCCAGTTAGGAAGCATTTGCGATTGTGAATCATTGTCACCTGTTTTGGTGCAAATGAAAGTGACGACAGGTGCATTGGAGAGGCAACAGCAAGACAACCCCCAAATAGGAATGGCTTTGCAGGTGGTGGCCACAGACAATTACTCTCTCCTTATCCTTCCTGACTGATTCTTCTCTAGTTTTGCGTTTTTCTAGTGTCCTTATCACCACTGGTAGCATAAAGTGGTACCTGCAACCCATTCAGGTTGCACAGGCAGTCCAGCTCCTCCAGGATGGCACATCCATATGTGCTGTCACAAGGTTTGCTGTGTCTCCCAGTACAGTCTCAAGAGCATGGAGGAGATACCAGGAGATGGGCTGTTCCACAAGGAGAGCTGGACAGGGCCGTAGAAGGGCAAAAGCCTAGCAGCAGGACCGGTATCTGCTCCTTTGTGTGTGGAGGAACAGGAAGAGCACTGCCAGAGCCCTACAAAATGACCGCCAGGCAACTAGTGTACATGTTTCTGACCAAACTGTCAGAAACAGACTCCATGAAGGTGGCATGAGGGGCTGACGTCCTCTAGTTGGATTTGTGTTCACAGCCCAGCACCATGCAGCTCGATTGGCATCCGCCAGAAAACACCAGAATTAGCAGGTCCGGGATTGGCGCCCCGTTCTCTTCACAGATGAGAGCAGGTTCACACTGAGCACCTGACAGACCTGAAAGAGTCTGGAGAATCCGTGCTGAACATTATGCTGACTGGAACATCATTCAACATGGGTCAGTGATGGTCTGGGGAGGCATATCCTTGGAGGGTCGCACAGACCTCCACGTGCTAGCCAACGGTACCCTGACTGCTGTTAGGTACCAGGATGAAATCCTAAGACTCATCGTTACACCTTACGTTGGTGCAGTGGGCCCTGGGTTCCTACTGGTGCCGGACAATGCCCAGCCTCATGTGGCCTGAGTGTGTAGGCAGTTCCTGGATGACAAAGGCATTGATGCCATTGACTGGCCCTCACTTTCCCCAGACCTGAATCCAATAGAGAACCTCTGGGATGTTATGTATCGTCTTCATGCTTGAATGCTATAGAGTTTGCTTATTCAAATTAACCTACACTCATATTTTATTCATCCCTGATTAGGCAGTATGATTTCATGTTTTCTGCCATCCTTGGCAGAAAAGATTTATATATTTTGAGATTCAAGTGAGCTAGTGTATTCATCCTGTGCACTTTTGATATTTCTTCTACAATCTTGGTTGCTTAACACTAGAACCGCCTATGCCTTTCAGACCCCCAGTACCCGCCAGAGCCAAACGCTGTTTGGCGTCATTAGCATACGAAACGTCCCTATTAGCATACACATTCTCCTCTGCAGCATCACCATCCAGCCATCAGTTCATTGACTGGTTAGTTATCAAACTATATAGAATAGTCTAAAAAATAATGAATTACAGAACCTGTTTGTTTAAAATGGTTAATGATTTTGAAGAATAAAAGAATGTGTTTGTATTGAAGGTCTTATGAAAAAAAACGATTAAGAGAAGAATACAAAGAACAACAATTTCTAAGAACACAGGCTATAGTATTTTCATTCATTTATTAGGCCCTACAAATGTAAAAAATGCAAATCTATAGGTGAAATGAATTTTCTATAGGTGACATCAATAAGTTATCAAAAAACCGAGATTAGTCCATTTCTCCAAATGAATAGGCTATGTGAACGGCGCGTATTTGCAGGTCTCTCCCGGGGGACCTAGTGGAGCTATCAAGTTAGTTTCAACGCCAATGCATAGCTCTTGTCTCCTAGATTACTTACATTTAAGGTTTGTCTATAGGTGAAATTAATAAGTTATTGAAAAATAGAGAGGAGTTATTAGAAAAAGACAAGGTCCATTTCTCCAAATGAATAGGCTATGTGAACGGTGCGTCTTTGCAGGTCTCTCCCAGGGGTTCTAGTGGGGCTATCGAGTTGATGTTGAATTGTCAAGTAGCCTATATTGTTTGTATTATGTTTCTGTAATAGCCTAATTCATTTGTTGAATGGTCATGGAAATCTTGCATTTCATTTGTAAGTTCATTGAAATTCAACAAAGTCTCTATCATTCATCTGGGAGTATCGCGCATTCGTCCATTGACGGCATGCATTCAGTGAGGGGTGCTTTTGGCGGATTCATTCGGAAAACAGGGTAAAAAAAAAAACTGGCAAATAGTCACTAAATAGTTTTCCGTTTGAGAGTTTACAATTCTGACAATGGAACAATGTAATATACGCCTATTTAGGAAAAGTCATGAAGATAAGCACCAAGTGGTTGCAAGGTCTGCAATCGCCGCAGTGTGCCATGGCTTTTACCATAACCATTCAAAGAAATGACTGATCTTAATAAATAAATCTAACATTAATACCAGACCTAACCCTCCTAAACATTTGCAGAGGCCATGCTAATCTTTTAGAGACCATGCAAATCATCTCAACTTTCACTTTTCTTTGAAAAAAGAAGTTGACAAATTCTTATTCACATAAATGATCTGGGAGCAATTAGAATTACCAGCTTCAAGGACAGAACAACAAATGTCTTTTCACCATGCTGACTCAGAGGAACTCCACCACGTCAAATGTAGATTGTCATGTCTAACGTGAGTCTGTGAGAGCTTATTGTAAGACGGAGTCTCGTGGATTCATAACAAACATAGTTTGAGCTAATCCAGGACAGGACATTGCACGCAGCCATTGAGTACAGTACCAAGTCGAGGAACATTCTGGTAAATTGTCACTGCAGCTAGCAACGAAATATATCTTAAAGTTTCGACTGTGTGCGAGGTTAAGATAATCGGTTCAAGGACACAGTGTAATAAAAGAAATGTCTGGTACCATGATTGTCTTGAATATCTTTTTTTTCTTCATTTACACAAAGATTGACGACGAAGATTGCCATATGCCCATTCATTATAGGGGGCCCTGCGAACAATGCCCATAGTTCTGCAGTCGGCCTTTAACTTCATGGCTGCAATGAGAGTCATTCTATCCTGGCGCCCACACACAGATACACACACATCATTTATTTCTCTTTGCATACACACACAATGTATTTTCACAAAGGAGAAGCATTCCCGCCAGCCAGGAGTGACGGTATCAACGTCTCATTTTTTTTTTGTCTGGAGGAGCTGCTAATGAACAGCGTGAATGGGAAGAAAGGCTCTGGCTCAATCCACTAATTGCCTTAAAAGCTCTTCATACAATTTCCCCTGTCAACAGAGATATTGTTCCTGTGTGTCTGTGTGTGTGTGTGTGTGAGTGAGAGAGAGTGAGTAAGGGCGATGGTGGTGGGGGTGTAGCTGGTGAGACACGACAAAGCATGGAAAAAGGAGTGACACACACACACACACACACACACACATTATACACACACACACAAATGCACACCAGCACGCAGATGTAAAATTGTACATCGGAGGGGTATAAACCATCATGCAGTAAAACGAAGTAAAGGCCCGCGTGCGCATACACACACACACACACACACACACACACACACACAGTACAGCAGGGTGCTTTGCCATGGCACAGCTCTCATTAAAATAAAAGGCCTACTGAGTGCTTTAAACACCATTAGGAAACGGCATAAATACAAGAGAGTTCTTCTCTATGCACTTGAGCGCTGTTGTGGGTCTCCTTGTTGAACATAGAGCTGAATGACTTGGGTCCACTCACTTAAGACCTCCAGCACTACACTCTATCAAGCCGCACTATCTTTTCGCCAGTCAGCTCCGTGCCCATTAGCCCGCCTGATCCCGATGAACAAATGGACAGACCTACCGTAGCATACCATTATGCTGCATTGCTTTCCCGAGACATTGCGACAAGCACCGTTCTTCAGTAACGGTGGTGTGCACCCCTATGGGATGAATGTAAACCATAACATTTTAATCCCGTTCAAAGATGCTGACAAGAGATTGATGAGGAGCGGGGCCAGTGGGGTGGGGGGGACCTTGTGATTGGATGCCCGAAACCACTTCCTTGCATCACCCATCCCCCCCAGGGATATCCAACATGTCTCGCATCGGCAGGCATGTGCACGTACCTAATGATCAGGCGTGATTTAAGAGGCCCTGTTCCAGGTCTGTCCGGGGCTAGTGGCAGGTCAGCCACAGTGTAGGGCCTTCTGTCATTACAGCAGGGTCACTGTCAGGGGCTCCCGGGGGGGTCACAGGGTCCAGGTCGGGGGGGGATCTATGGGGTCCTAAGACAATCCATTACTCTCGATAGATTTATAACCCGGACGCTACAGATGAAGGATAGGAAGTGTGTGTGTGTGTGTGTGTGTGCAAACGTGCGTATATCTGGTCACCCCCAATGTAAATATCGGAGGTTAAATAGAACAGGGTCAGTGTCAGGAGAAGGCTGGACTTGACAAGCCGTCTCTGGGGTCTTCAAATATGTCAATAGGGCAAGGATGGATAAGAGGTTGCTCTCAGGTCAACACCAACGCCAATACCTGGAGTCAGTCACAACACACACACACACACGTACAGAGCAAGGAGCCAATAACTGCAGCCGTTATTGAGTCGGCAAGGTCCAAGTTTTGACAGGAGCCAAAATTAACCCCTTCACTCCCCAATGATGTAGGGGTGCTCTTTAGGAACAGCTAACAAGGCTAAATGTGGAGCCAAGCGGCTGCAGTAATGAGGCTTGCCAGCCTGGCCGTGTTACTGTGAGAAATCTCTCTTTCCCTTGCTCCCTCTTTCTCTCTCTTTACACATATACCCATTCTGTCAATGCTACATTTGTAAAGTACAAATACACACCAGTCTATGATTCGGATTTCATTTTGGCAGAGTGGGAAAAAAATGGAAAAATGCAGAAAGCCAGCAGTTCTTGAAAGTGACGGATAAACACAACGCCTGTGCGGTCAGAATGAACCCGGACGGAGGTGTCTGCAAGTAGCAAGGTAAGCGGTGAGAAAATAATTTGCCTCTGCCTCCACCAGCTGGTTTGTTCATAAACA
This sequence comes from Esox masquinongy, assembly GCA_016801175.1. NCBI lineage: Eukaryota > Metazoa > Chordata > Actinopteri > Esociformes > Esocidae > Esox > Esox masquinongy. The sequence goes on along the minus strand of JACXGI010001979.1, from coordinate 31,766 downwards.
CACAATTATGATTTCACGGCAGTCCATTATGCCCAAGTGACTCAGGGGCAGGAAGCAGCGCCACTGCACGATCACTGAAAACATCTTAAACACTCTCGGCTCGGCTAATACCTTTACGGGGAAAAGCAATTTTCTGATTTGCTTGGCAGCTCCTCAATAAGAAATCAATTGTGCCTTAATACCTGCATGAGGCTGCCTAGTGTTTCGTGTTAAGTCATAGTTGAAGGGTTGGGCCAGTCGTCTTCGGGGCATTGAGACTTACGAAGAAGATACAGTGATTCAGCCTAGCTATTTATTTGATTTGGTTTCAATGCAGTTATAATACACTGTACTATATGTTAGCATCAGGGTATAATGGATGGTTTGAACTTTAACATGGGACTGCATGAAGCTTCGGTAGCATGTGCTTATGCTTCTACATCCGTTTCTCTCTCTCTCTCGTTTCCGTTTGGCTCTTTTAGGCCCACCAAGCAAATAAACAAGCATATGGAGATCTTTCTTTCACCCCTATCCCCCAAAACCCCCCACCTCCCCACAATCCATCTGTGCCAGCCACCCATAATGCTGTGCACACCACTGGGGAGCCCACTCTTCAAGTCACCGCCCGGCGACAGACACAAAGATGATATCATAATCGAGTGACTCCACTTAGCCCGACTGAATGGGCTGTAGGGCAAGTGGCCTGGGGTGTGGCTGGACTGTGTGGTGAGCCCTGAGCAGCAGGAGGCACGTTTGAGTACAAAGGTACTGGGGTGCATAGAAGGGGGATCAAAGGGGGTCTGGAGGCAGACATATACAAGAGAGAATGGTCTTGTTTTAAGGGTTTCCACCACATGAAACCAGACATAGTTTAGACTGAATCTAGCCCGAAAGTGCTTCTCCAATATAAATCCCTGATCAAGATATTGAGTCTAACGAGCATGTTGCCACGAACTGAAAGACAATATTTGATATAATGTTTTTTTTTTTAATGTTTTCGGGACCTTTCTGCTTTATTGGATAGAGACTGCGTGAAAACAGAGTTTTGTTGAAAGAGCAGAACGTATTCCCACACATTCTGCAGCAGTACGTGCACATTACAGAGGCCACCAAAGACAACGTCAAGTTGCTTTTGACAATGAATGGAAACTTGTTTGGCAAATCCAGACATAGACATAACAGTAGTGTGGTGGGTTCACTATAAAAGCTACTAGGGAACTTCAGAGAATCGGAAGGTGAAATAGGTCAGACGGTAAGACTGACACAGGAGATGTCTTTAAATACTCACTACCTCGTGTGCTCCCTGACCCCAACCCAGTGTCTTGGAAGTGTAACCCTTGTGTGCCAACGACAGGGAGCATTCCTGCTAGTTTGGGGTCACGGAGGTACAAGAGGTAGAACACACCACTCTACTGTTACGTCTATGTCTGGATTTGCCAAACAGGTTTTCATATATTGTCAAAAACAACTGAGATGTTGCCTGATGTGAAAAAGCAGAAGTCCCTGGCACTCTCACAATGTTTGTGAACACACACACACACTGAACGAAATTCTCAACGGGTGCCCTATCAGTGCATCAGTGCTCTCTCTCAGCAGGCAAAATGTCAGAAGACTATCCTGGAATGTCTCTTGGAATCTGAAGTAATGCATTGCGGGGTGGCAAGAACAAGCAATACCCCAAACCCCCCGCTGCCAGGCCCTGACTGCGCAGCCCCCACGCCGGCTGAACATACTGTAAACAACAAGCCGTCAACAGGGCTTAAATGTGAGTGCTGTCTACCGTGACCTATAGAGCTGTGAACTGAGTGGACTGCTGAAAAAGCAGGGGTCTATGCGAGAACAAGACTGACTGTTCTACTTTACGGAAAAATATAGATCTAACTGTGTATAGAATATGTAACTGTTGTCTATGGAACACGGAACTGGGCTCGTGTAGATATTTCATTAAAAATCAGCCATTTCCAGCTACAATTGTCATTTACAACATCAACAATGTTTACACTGTGCCATCCACTACACTTTTAATGGACAAAACAATTGCTTTCCTTTCAAAAACAAGGACATTTCTAAGTGACCCCAAACTATGAAACAATAATGTATATTGGGAATTTATTAATTTGTACAGGAATAGCTTTTTCTTTAATTATTATTATTATTTTTTTACAATATATTTCAAATATATTTTCATCTGTATGAGAGAAGTGGTCTATTATGGAAGTTGGCTCACAGCCCGGGTCTTGAATGTGTAATCCCACAGAGAATTAAGAGCACCAACACACACATACGCACACAAACATATAAACACATTAAAAAAACAACAACGCTGCAGTACAATATCCCAACAAAAATATTATGGAAAGATGATAGATGCCTAATCAAAATAAGCAGTAGAAGAGGGATCTCCGACTCTTCCAGGCAAAAGGCACTTTCTGTTATAACACATTTACATGCTTATCCGTACCGAGGACGAAAAACGCATCCTAGGCTATGGATCTCCACTCGCCTCTCTGAAAAGTATACTGGACGTGTGGCGTTGCGTGGGTGAGGTGCCCACCCCAACCTCCCCACCTCACCCCAACAATCGATGCTTTGCTTCAGCCTGGCCTCACATCAAAGCCCCTAGCCCCCCTTCCCCGGCTCCTCGTGCTGGAGGTTAGGTGGATCCACAGGTAACCTTTTCTCTCTTTCATTCCACGTCGCCACTCGTTGCACACCACTACCCTCGGCTGGCTTCTCTGAGCCGGTGGAGGCATCAAAGAAAGCCTGGGCCTGTGCCAGACCCCCTGCTAGGTACCCTACCAGAGCCCCCCTGCCGTCACAACCCCCATCAGTCCCCCCTGCCAGTCCACATCAGTGCAGCCCCCACGCCGGCTGAACATACTGTAAACATCGAGCTGCCAATAGGGCTCAAGTGTGAGTGCCGCATACCGTGACCTATGGAGCTGGGATCCGACTGGATCGCAGCAAAAGCAGGGGTCCGACTGTTGTCTGTGCGAGAAGAAGACTGTGTTCTGCTCCATGGCAAAACATTCTGACTGACTATTCTCAATGGAACATGTAACCGTGCAATGAGAATGTAGGTCCGACTGGGCTTTATTGTAAAACAAATCGATAGAATAAACAATAGAATTACTTTACAATAACTTTACACTATGAAACACTATAACTCAGGACAAATCCCAAATGGCACCCTAATCTCTACAATGGGACTAATAGGTCACAAGCAATGCACTATATCGGTTACAGGGTGGCATTTGGGTAGAAGGCTGAAATGACTCAGACTGATACAAACATGTCTGATACTTCACACGGGATACAGATGGAAAAAACCAAAAGACAGGGAATCTAGATTCCTCATCAAATCCACCACAGGGTACTCTCCCATATTGTATCTGTCTCAGACAAGGACAGGAGCATGGAAAGTGACATGTTTGTGCCGGGGGCGAACTGTGAACACTCACCGGAGACTCAGTCAGGTTTACAATGTAATTACAGCCAGAGACAGAAGAGGGGAAGAGAGAAAGATCAGTCACTTACTCCTCAACGCAGCTTCAGTCACCACCCAACAACTGGTGTGTCGTGTTGACAATGACTGGGAGTTACAGTGAGTCTGTTCAAGTAGCGGCATATGAGTATATCTTGGCTCATGTTTACATTGTTGTTAAATACCAAATTTTCTCTGCAATGAAATACAACACCACCTCTTTGGTATACACTGATCAGCCATAACATTATGACCACATGCCTAATATTGTGTAGGTCCCCCTTTTGCCCTCAAAACAGCCCTGATCCATGCCGAGGCATGGACTCCACTAGACCTCTGAAGGTGTGCTGTGGTATCTGGCACCAAGACGTTAGCAGCATATCCTTCAAGTCCTGTAAGTTGCTAGGTGGGGCCTCCATGGATCAGACTTGTTTGTCCAGCACATCCCACAGATGCTCGATTGGATTGAGATCTGGGGAATTTGGAGGCCAAGTCAACACGTCGAACTTGTTGTGCAAGGCCGTAATTACAATATATATTGGGGGGACAATATATATTGTAATTACCCAATATTCGGATATACTCAGAATGTCCCCCCCAATATATTGATATATAAATTATTAATAAAATAAATATGCTATGACAGGCAACCATGCACCGCAGTCCAAAAATAATAATTAACAAATGTAAACATAATCATAACTAAACTTAACAAATTGCCGTTATTATTCCTACCGGTTCTAGTTTTGCGGTTTACTGCAGTTCTGCGTGTGGTTTGTCCAAGTGTTGTTGCCGTACCCCAGCAGAGTCGTCGGTCGATTGCTGTAGGTAGGTACAATCTATGACGAACACTGTACTCTCTTATTACCTTCAAATGTATTAATAAGTGGAAAACTAAAATGTAATATGAGTGTTACGTATATCTTCCTGTCGATTGTGATAGTTTTAACATCAACAAGTCATTTTGCGCTGGAACTGTAATTGTGGAAATAAATAATAGTTTGCTAAAAAGCATCAGTAATTGCATGGAGTGTAAACAAAAGTTTCTGTGAAAACAAGACGATTTGCTAGTGCTAATCAATCAACCATCACAATGGTGCTCATGTGCGTATTCAACGTTAATGTCCGATGGCTACGGCCTTGTCGTTGTGTTCCTCAAACCATTCCTGAACCATTTTTGCTTTGTGGCAGAGCGCATTATCCTGCTGAAAGAGGCCAAGGCCATCAGGGAATACCATTGCCATGAAAGGGTGCTCATGATCTGCAACAATGCTTAGGTAGGTGGTACATGTCACAGTAACATCCATATGAATGACAGGACCCAAGGTTTCCCAGCAGAACATTGCCCAAAGCATCACACTGCCTCCGCCAGCTTGCCTCCTTCCCATAGTGCATCCTGGTGCCATGTGTTCTCCAGGTAAGCAACACACATGCACTCGGGCCTCTACGTGATGTAAAAGGAAATGTGATTCATCAGACCAGTCCACCTTCTTCCATTGCTCCGTGGTCCATTTCTGATGCTCACGTGCCCATTGTAGGCGCTTTCGGAAGTGGACAGGGGTCAGCATGGGAACCCTGACTGGTCTGCGGCTACGCAGCCCCATATGCAACAAACTGCGATGCACTGTGTGTTCTGACACCTTTCTATCAGTACCAGCATTAACTTTTTCACCAATTTGAGCTACAGTAGTTGTTGGATCGGACCACATGGGCCAGCCTTGGCTCCCCATGTGCATCAGTGAGCCTTGGCCACACATGACCCTGTCGCCGGTTCACCGCTTTTCCTTCCATGGACCACTTTTGATAGGTACTGACCACTGCAGACTGGGAACACCCCACAAGGGCTGCAGTTTTGGAGATGCTCTGACCCAATCATCTGGCCATCACAATTTGGCCCAGGTCAAAGTTGCTCAGATCCTTACACTTGCCCATTTTTCCTGCTTCTAACACATCAACTTTGAGGCTAGAATGTTCACTTGCTGCCTAATATATCCCACCCACTGACAGGTGCCATGATAACGAGATTATCAGTGTTATTCACTTCACCTGTCAGTGGTCATAATGTTATGGCTGATCGGTGTATACTATATAAGGACAGGTTTGAACGGGAAGCCAATAAGTGTAGATACAGTGGTCCTGAAAACCAATTAATTTGCTGTAACACTGGCATAATGGATGGAACAATCGCCATGATTAACTAAATGTTAATTGTGTCAGGATTTTTGTTCCCGGGTTGTGAAATTATATATGGATTAATAAAAAAAATAAAAACAAGTCTAAAGGAAACAACACCGTTGTACATAGAAGTGTTTAAATGAAGATTTACTTGAATCAGCCATTTCACATATTTTTTTGTCAATGCTTTATTGACATTCATGGAAGAAACAGTGGGCGATAGGTGAAGGGAGACATTGTTGAAGAGAAACCATGGTTTTCAGCGGGGAGACGCAAATTTGCATGGAGCTTGAGCGTTACCACTTAGCCACGGCTTGGAACAAATAAGCCTTTTCCTCTAAATTCTGAGACTGATAAGGACCACTCATTCTTCCAATGGAATACCAATGTCCCAAGGGGATTCTTTTTATGTTATATACGTAAGTATTTTGCCCCAAGGGCCTTTTGTGTTACAATCTGGAAGGAACCTCTCAGTTTTGTTAACATTCTTGTAGACTGATGTAGGTTTTCTCCAAGGATTTTCCTATTTTGGTCTCCCTTGATCTTGCCCTCAATCCTGACCAGTTTCTCAGCCATAGTATGTTGCAGTTACCACCGTACTTTACAGTGAGGTTGGTGTTCTCCAGGAGATGACAATTGTTGTATTTGTGCACAGTGTTTTGCATTTGGGACATCGAATGAGACCAAAAAAGAAAAACATTTTCTTTTTTGGTCTCATCCGACCAGTGAACCTTTAACCGCATATTTGAAGTGAATTCCACATGCCATATTCAAAAATTTTATGTGACAAATTTTCAGCCATGGCTTTCTCCATCACACTTCCATACAGATGTCATCTGGCACCAAGACATTAGCAGCAGATCCTTCAAGTCCTGTAAGTTGCAAGGTGGAGTCGCTGTGGATGTGCTGGACTTCTTGGTCCAGCACAACCCACAGATGCTTAATTGGATTGAGATCTGTGGAATTTGGAGGCCGGGCCATACCTTCATCATGAAGGTATGGTATAACTCTTCATCATGCTCAAACCATTCCCGAAACATGTGTGCAGGGTGGCTGGGCGCATTATCTTGCTGAAAGAGGCCACTGCCATCAGGGATTACCATTGCCATGAAGGTGTGTACCTGGTCTGCAATGATGTTTAGGTTGGTGGCACGTGTCAAATTGATGTACACATGAATGGACCCAGGATTTCCCAGCAGAACGTGTTCCAGAGCATCACACTCCCTCCACCATCCCACAGTGCATCTCGGTGCCATCACTTCCTAAGGTAAACGGCGTACACGTACAGGGCCATCCACGTAAAAGAAAATGGTGCTCATCAGACCAGATGACCTTCCACTGCTTGAAGGTCCAGTTCCGTCACTCATTGTAGGTGCTTTCGATGGTGGACGGGCCATCATGGGTACTCTGACCGTTCTGTGTCAACACAGCCCCATACCCAGCAGGGTGTGATGCACTGTGTTGTGACACATTCCTCCCGTAACCATCATTAACATTTTCTGTGACTTGTGCCACAGTAGACCTTCTGTCATTTCAGACCCGATGGGATTGCCTTGGTTACCCTTACATCTATGATCCTTGGACGCCCCAGCACCCTGTTGCCGATTTGTCCCTCCTTGGACCACTGTTGGTAGGTACTCACCACTGACCAGGTGCACCCCACAAGCCTTGCCGTTTCAGAGATGCTCTGACCCAGTCATCTAGACATAACAATTTGGCCCTTGTCAAAGTCACTTAGGTCTTTACTCCTGCCCATTTCTCCAGCATCCAACACGTTGACTACGAGAACTGATTGTTTGCTTACCATCTAATCTACCCAGACCTTGACATGTGCCCTTGTTACTGCAGGAGATAATCAACGTTATTTGTTTCACCTGTGAGTGGTCATAATGTTTTGGCTCATCTGTGTATATTTGCTATATGTACAAGGTGTCAAAAGTTTTCCATAATCTAAAAGATTATGGTTTGTGCCCTGCTTTTGAATAAAACAACCAGTGACAGTGAGAATGAAAATACTGCTTCTTTCGGGTACTGTACTGTAGCTAAAGTAACTATTGAGATCTGTGGCTGGAAATCAGTGTGTCAAACACATAGCTACTCTGTTTAGATATGGCTACTTTGTCTTTTAAAACTACCAGTTTAATAACATTGGCGGCTAAATGTCCTTGATAAAGATTTCTGTCTGTCTACTGTATATTGTACATAAGCAGTAGTGTTTTATTAGTCTTTAAAAATCTTGAACAAATGTGAATTTAGTTACTTAATTGTAATTCTGGCTAATTACTGAACATTTAGCTAGTAGAACAAATGGTGGCAATTTTCATAGACTAACAGATTTAGTGGAAAGTCGAATTTGATGGCCAAAATGAAAAAAAAAAAATATAAAAGTTAACTCAGCTGGTAATGTGTATTACTAATGTAGGTGTTTTTGTCAATTGTAGTGAAGATATAGCCACACTGCATGTACAAAACATCAGTGCTAAGAGTAAAGTAAAGAATTCAAACCACCCAATGTAAAATGTAAAGGTTAAACAGAAACATACACCCACAAGCACACTAGACATCTTCAACTATATATCCAAATCTAATTATACAAGATTTAATGCAGAATTCGACTGGGTCGAATAGAAAATGATGTATTTGACCGTCGGTTCCCGAGTCAGATTGCACCCATCGGACACAGATCTTGAAATATTCAGTATGTATAATAATAAATATCCAATAATTCACATTTGCTCTGCTTTGCAGTTGGTTCAGGTCAAGTGTTTTCACCATTCATCTCTCTTCTCAGCATTTTTGATTCAGCTTGTCTGGTCTGATCTCAATACAGTGAACTTAAAACATTGTTTTAACTGGTTATAATAAGCTCGGGACAACAACTTGCCCAATGCAGAAATGTTCAAGTAACCTGTTTTATAATGATTACACTGGAAATATGCAATCAGAAGCTTTTTTATTATGAGACGTGATGGTTAGGCTTATATAGGACTGTTGTAAAGGAAATTGATAGAATTATTATCACAATCACAATGATTATAAATCACAGTTGAATTTCTGTTTGTGAGGTGACAAAAGATTACTTTAAGAAGATCCAGAGCTCTGAGAGGCATATATAAAATTGGGTCTACTATCAGTTATCTGCCATGCACTTTTAAGACCTACATTCTGCACAAGCTAGGTAATGTGTGCTCAAGCAAAAACCTATTTAACAAAGAAAGCCCACGAATCAGCGGAAGACTGAGTGCATTTTGGAGAGATGCAGTGCTTTCTTAAAAGGCAGACACCTACTTCTTGTCTGAAGTTTTAAAATTAGAGAAGTCTTCATGAAAATACTATTCTGTATACTAGAGCGCCAACTGTTAGACTACCCATCTATAACCTTAAATAACGTGTTAACCGTTAATGTTCACAGCCAGACAAGTTATAACTATTTGTGCCTTTTGGATATATTTGGGTCTGATAAATTACATATCCCTGATCTCTGACATACTACGGATCAGATAGGGCCAACCTCGGATCCCACTTGAATTGGATATTGACTTTGAAAAAAACTGATGGTCTTTTGTGTGTCCGATAGGAATTTCACAGGGACAGTTTGGCTCAGAGTAAGTTTTGTAATGCTTGTTTTGCTATTGTATCAGCTACTGTATTTTAGTAACCCTGTATTTTAGTAACCTATTTGAAAAGGTTAGACTGTGATAAAGGTTAGTCAGTGATGTTGCGTTAATGAATCATTGATGGTTTAATTATGTAAATAATATTCATATTAGATGTACTACTGAATTACTAAACTACTAAAGAAAATAGAACTGTTAAAACATTAGCAAGATAAAGATACTTTTTCACACATCGACTAGCTCCACGTTAGTATTTATTGCTTTATTCTAAAATCACATTAAGATTGATTGTAAATTAAAATCAAACCCAGTCTAATGACCTAGCTGGTTTGCTTTTGTATAATATGGTATGAAGAGGCATTCGCAAAATATATATACACTACAAATCTCCTTGTTTTCAAAAGAAAAGCAAAATTTCTGTCCAATAAAATAACATCAAATTGATCAGAAATAAAGGGTAGATATTGTTAATGTTGTAAATGGCTATTGTAGCTGGAACCGGCTGATTTTTAATGGAATATCTACACAGGCATCCAGAGGCCCATTATCAGCAACTATCTGTGCTATGTTCCAATGGCACGTTGTGCTTGCTAATCCAAGTTAAAAGGCTAATTGATAATTAGAAAATACTTTTGCAATTATGTTAGCACAGCTGAAAACTGTTGTGCTGATTAAAGAAGCAATAAAACTGGCCTTCTTTAGACTAGTTGAGTATCTGGAGCATCAGCATTTGTGGGTTCGATTACAGGCTCAAAATGGCCAGAAACAAAGAACTTTCTTCTGAAACTCGTCAATCTATTCTTGTTCTGAGAATTGAAAGCTAGTCCATGCAAGAAATTGCCAAGAAACTGATGATCTTGTAGAATACTGTGTTCTACTACCTTCACAAAACAGCGCAAACTGGCTCTAACCAGAATAGAAAGAGGAGTGGGAGGCCCCGGTGCACAACTGAGGAAGAGGACAAATACACTAGAGTGTCTAGTTTGAGAAACAGACGCACCAGTCTCAACGTCAACTGTGAAGAGGCTTCTCTGGGATGCTGGCCTTCTAGGCAGAGTTGTAAAGTAAAAGCCAAATCTCAAACTGGCCAATAAAAATAGATGATTAAGGTGGACAAAAGAACACAGACACAGATTGGAAAAAAGTGTTATAGGCAGAAGAATCTAAGTTTCAGGTGTTTGAATCACAAAGAAGAACACTTGCGAGATGCAGACCAAATGAAAAGATGCTTGAAGAGTGCTTGGCTGGGGGTGCTTTGGTGGTGGTTAAGTGGGAGATTTGTACTGGATGTAAAAGCGATCTTGAAGAAGGATCACTCCATTTGCAATGCCATGCCATACCCTGTGGACGGAACTTGATTGGAGCCAATTTCCTACTACAACAAGACAATGACCCAAAGCACAGCTCCAAACTATGCAAGAACTATTTAGGGAAGAAGCAGTCAGCTGGTTTTCTGTCTATAATGGAGTGGCCAGCACAGTCACCGGATCTCAACCCTATTGAGCTGTTGTGGGATCAGTTTGATCGTATGGTACGTAAGAAGTGGCCATCAAGCCAATCCAACTTGTGGGAGGTGCTTTAGGAAGCATGGGCTGAAATCTCTTAACCTCAACAATTTGACAACTAGATTGCCAAAAGACTGCAAGGCTGTAATTGCTGCAAATGGAGGATTCTTTGACGAAAGCAAAGTTTGAAGGACAAAATTATTATTGAAATACCCTCGTAGGGTAAGAGTTGAATAACTCTGACATACACCTTCCACAGAGAACACACACCCTTTTCCTTCTCGGGACTTTGTACACAAAAAGTATTTCCATTCAAAAGTGTAACTCTAACTTGAAACCCTAAAAACTTAACCTTAACCTTACTCTATGGTCAAATTTTCCCTGTTTCACCATCTGTGCAGGGAGTGTTGTTCCACAGCAGTATAATATAAAACTCATACAAACATGAACACAAACATAAAACACACATGTTTACTTGTTCAGATGCAAATAAAAAAGACAAACAAGCATATAGAGCAGCAAAGAAAAAGCAGCACTAATGACAGAGGGAGAAGCGCAGCAGTACTAAGGTAGCTAACAACACCGCCTCCTGCATGAATAACAAAACCCCTATGCCTTTGACCTTGAGATTAATATTTAAAAGCTGCCCCCACCGAGACACACACACACACACACACACACACAGTCAGACACGCATTCATGCACTGGAGCACACAAGCATGTGCACACAAACGTTCATGCAGACTATGAAACCCCCTGGCTATTGATGTGGATCTCCTTATTAGAAGATTTTCCTCATTTTCTGTGTGTGTGTGTAGGTGTCTGATAGAAGTTGGAGGGCTAGAGCCCTGATCATGTTGTGGGAAAGGGTGAATGGGAAAGCATCTAGCCTCTCTGATATGCCACCTCTTTCTTTACCCCACCCCCTCCTTCTCCTGTCCATCTCCCTTTCACATTCTGTTCCCTCATTCACTCTCTCCATCAGTCTCCCGCACCCATTTCTCTCTCCATCTCTCTCTCTCCCTGGGTGGGAAAGCGAATTGTATCTGAAGCCGTTTGGGGGCTGGGAAGATGGAAGTACCTTCTGTTTCCACATTTTCTCATCACGCCAGAATCCTCTCATCTCACTTCCGCTTCTGCATTTAGTCAGGCGGGGGCCAGGGGAGAGGTGTTACACACACACACACACAGCAACATCAGAAAGTGAGCCAGACGAAATACGTACGCTCTAAAACAACACAATCCGCCACTATCCAACACACACCTGTCCCCCTCAATGAGGCGTCCAAAACCAAACAACTAAACAATTGAAAAAGCGTGACAGCTGAACCTTGGGTTTCGTTTCTTCCTCCTGTCTGTCTAACACTGTGTGAAGCCCCCGACACGAGCAGAGCCAGAGACTCCTTTTGGAAAGTCGATAGGGAGGCAACCCTCCCTGACAGAACGGGTTTACACTCCGGAGTGTGTGATCAAAGAGTGTGTTGACGAGTACTGCGTTGATCTGGAGGCCTGTGGCTGGCGAGGAGAACGGCATAAAACCAGTCTGGACCGGATCAGAAGAACTCTGGTGGGGAGTGACGGGGGGAGAACGCAGTGGTAGTGGATTTACCTAGCCGAGGAGTCAGGGCGAAGGAGATTGGATAGTGTTAGAATGACACAGGGATTTTAAAGGGGTATTTTGTTAGTTTTATTGACAGGACAGTAAGAAGGAGATGCTAGGAAGACGGGTTCATAGAGAGAGATGGAGAGGAAGGGCAGAGAAAGTCAGTCGAGACGGGATGGAAATGCTGTCGCCATTGGGCATGTTTGGTACACCAGACTCCATCACGACACAGGTCTTTAACAGGCGATGCTGTAGCTGAATAAATCATCAGACCAAGTTCTACTGACGGATTTCCTTTTTTCACTCAAACTCTACACCAGTTTTCACCCCGCCCCACCTTTCGACAACAGTTCTTATTTTCCCTGTCCTTTCATCCTTCATTCTCTCCCTTCTCACAATCCTTTTCCCGGCTCAATTTATAGCACTCTTTAACTCTTTTAATCTCATTGTACCTCTCTTTTTCCACATACAGTGTCTAGCTATTCCTTCCCTTCCATATTTCTCCACTGTCCCTGTGTCTCTCTTCTTATCTCTCTCTCATATCTCCCCGTGTCTATCTTTTCATCTATCCCTGTATTTCATCTTATGCCTCCCTGTTTCTTGTCCTCATCTCACCCTGTATCTCTTCTAATATCTCTGAATCTCTTCTCATCTCTCAGTGTACCTTTATCTTCTCATCTCTTCATGTGTCTCTTCTAATCTTTCTCTGTATCTCTCCTGTAACTCTCTTTTTGATTCTCATTTCTCTGCCGCTATCATCGTTTAGTATCTCTTCCTCTGCTATATCAAATCAATAAAACATATTTAAATATTACTATTGGCATAGAAAACATGTTTGAACAAATGAAAAATAGGAACATTTCAATAAATAAAAAAGGTGGGGTCAGCAACTTTACACACAACAGTTTCATATGAAGCATTTCAAATGTATTATTTACACTGTTGACCTTCTCACATGGCAACAGATCACAAATTTTGCAACTGTGAATTAGGATAACAGTGTTTCACTTAACACATGGAAGTTAGTCAATGTTTTGTCAATGTTTTGCTCAACAGATACAGGGGCAAATTAATGTTTTTGTCTTTCTGTGTCAATGTTTTGCTCAACAGGCAAATTAAGTTTTTCTGTGTCTGTATGATCTGTAGAAAAACGTGTCTCTAATGCTTTGTCGCTTTAGTGCAGCTCCATTTCCACCTCATATGTTGGACAGCGTGCACATAACCTGGCATGTTTTGGGAGCCAGGTCTGCCTATGGTGGCTTCTATCAAAAGCAAGGCCATGCTCACTCAATCTGTACATATATGATTTTTGTTCATATAGTGTCAATCCCAGAGGTGAGGTGTTCTTCCATTGTGTAATCTCTGTTTAGGGCAAGGTGGGATTCCAATCTGCTATGTTCATATAGCTCTTCTGTTCCTGTATCTGTCTTCATTTCTCATATCTCACTTCTTTGCTATTCATCTCCCTCTCTCCAAGTATTACTCTTCTACTCTGTATCTCTCTCTGTGAATCGTTTTTTCCACCCTTCCTACATCTCTCACTCTCTGTCTCTCCCTGCGTCTACCAGAGTCCCTCTGGACCCAGCGGCAGGCTCTCCTCACCAGGGACGACAGAGACAGACAGAGAGAGAGACAGAGAGAGAGAGAGGGGCTGAGAGGCAGTCCCTGATTCCACAGCTCAGTGGCTGCATTAAGCACAACCGGCTACCGCTAAAAACACGGTAAAAAAACAAACAAGTCATATTCATCACAGTAATAGTGCGGGTGCTTTGGGTAGCGGTAGCGGGCGGCGATGAGGAATGGCGCTGCTCGCGGCCGCCGTGATGCCCATGAATCACAGGCAGCCACTCGCCGGCCCTCCGCCGCCATAAAACAAAAGATGGAGATGAAAAATGCTGCAATTAAGTGATTTGATTTCTGCTCTACCTTCCTGTCCCTTCTCCCAGCCCCACTTGCCACACACATAAACACACTCACAAACACACACACACATACAACAGTATTTCCTGCTTATTTGCACTCCAACTATACATACCACCCAAGCATTAGGATCGTAAGGATGAGATTGACGAGGAAAAAGGTTTGTAAGTGATCTTTGCCAATATGGAAAACACCGCCACTGAAATTATCACTGTGGCTCACGAAATAATCATTTGTCGAAATGGCAAAAGATATCACACTGGTTTGACTCCATATCCATAACAAAGACAGTGAATGATTTCTCTGTGATGTTGATTCTATGGTGAGTTAACTGGTAGTATGACTTTCTCAAGGTAATGATGCCAGAATATATGGTTGGAGGTCACCAATGTAGTTCCCCACCGCTGTACTATGTAGCAAATGCATCAAGCTAAAGGCGACACAACAACAGCGGGTTGTGATAAAACTACCATAAAACCATAGAAGCCTGGCAACACGATTTATGGCATAATTCTTCAACAATGTCCATTAGCCGTTGCAGTACACTCATGAAACAATTTCAGAAGGGTAATATTTTGCTGGCCCTTTGGGGGAACCCTTTCGGTTGCAGGTGGATCCCCTTTAATTCCATGAAGAACCCCTTGGTTCCATTTAGAAGCCTAAGGGCTAAAAGTTTTTTTTAGGCGGTTTTATCACAACTCTGGTTGCATGAGGAAAATGTTGCCTTTAGCTTGATGCATTTGCTATGTAGTACAGTGGTGAGGTGACATCCAACCTTATATTATGGTTCAAAAGTATCCATCAGCAAGCAAAGGGGTTCTACCTAAAACATAGTAAAGTCCTTCCTTCCTATGTTTACAGCCAAAACACCTTATAACACATTTTTTTATACACTTTTATAACGCAAGAGTATATATCCACACATACATTAAACTCAAGTTGTATTGGCACCCTTCATGAAATTGAGCAAAAGTGAATGCAAAATATGGTCATATTTTGGGCTCAATACTTAAGGTAGAGCTCCGTGTTTTTATTTCAAAACAATAATTGCTCAAACACAAAACATTTCAGTATGATATCTTCCTTTAAAATGTAGGTTTTAAAATTATTGGCACCTCTACAACAAATATTTCATGAAGCGTCCCCTGGATTGCATAACAGCACTGTGCCTCTTCCTGTAAAGTCTGACAAGGTTGCTGCACACCTTTTGGAGGGATCATGGACCACACCTCCATGCAGCACATTTCAAGATCCTTGATAGTTTTAGATTTATGCTTGCGTGCCCCCCCCCCCACCCCCCACACACACTTCCATTCAGAAGGTTTTAAATTGGATTCAAGTCCAGAGACTGAGATGTTATAAAACATTGATGTTGTGGCCCTGCAACCGTTTCTGTGTCAAGTTTGATGTATGTTTTGGGTCATTGTCCTGTTGAAATCAATGGCCAAGTCTCACTCTCTTGGTAGAGGCAAATATTGGGCTAAAATATCTTGTAATTTTTCATTCAATTCATTATGCCATCAATGTTACCAAGAGCCCCTGGACCACTACCAGAAGAACAGCCCCAAAGCCTCAATGATTCACCGACATATTTTACTGTGGGAATCAGATACTTCTCCCTGTATACAGTCCCCAAACATGCCAATGGTGTTCTCACCAAACTTGCCAATGGTGTTTAGGTTCTGCTATTTGTAAGTTGGGCTCAATAAAGGCTTCGTTCATGCGACCCTTCCAAATAGCTTGTTGACATGGTGGCATCTAACAGTTGAGATTCCAATAGACTGTGCAGTTCTGAAACTGTGATCCTTGGATTCTTCTTTGCCTCCCTCACCATCTTCCTCACCTTGCATGGGGGCAATATGCACACGAACATACTTTTTGGCAAATTTCCAACTGTTACAGACGTTTTAAATATTGCCCTGACTGTGCTTAGTGGTTTAACAACTGTTCATGTATTTTGTCAAATCAATTGCCTGATATGTATAGTTCATCAACCACCTCTCACCTTTCAGCTGAAAGCTCTTTGATATCACCCATGGTGATGGATGACAAAGGCATTTTACAAGCAGCGACCTTATATTTATACACCAGGGAAACAGGTACAGGTGAACGGCATTACTAGAGTTCAGACTGAGACCAAAAAAAACCCATAGAATTTCATAACAGACAACAAATGTTTTGGTTTTAGAACCCTGTTTCCAAAAAAGTTGGGAAGCTGCATAAAATGCAAATAAAAACAGAATGCAATGATGTGCAAATCATTTAATATCTGTATTTAATTGACAATAGTAAAAAGGCAACATATCAAATGTTGAAACAGAGAACCTTTATTGTTTTTGGAAATATTTTGAATTTGATGCCAGCAGCACGTTTCAAAAAAAGTTGGGACAGGGGAATGTTTATTATTGTGTTGCATCACCTCTCCTTTTAACAATACTCTCTGTAAGGGTTTGGAACCTGAGGAGACAAATTGCTGTAATTTTGAAAGTGAAATGTTTTTCCATTCTTGATATAGGATATCAGCTGCTTAACAGTTCAGGGGCTTCTTTGTCGTATTTCTTGTTTTATAATGCACCAAAGGTTTTCAATATGTGACAGGTGTGGACTGCTGGCAAGCCAGTTTAGAACTCAGACTCTTTTACTACAGAGCCATGCTGTTGTAATATGTGCAGAATATGGTTTGGCATTGTCTTGCTGAAATAACCAAGGCCTTCAATGAAAAAGACGTCGTCTGGATGGCAGGATATGTTGCTCCAAAACCTGTATCCAAAACCTGTATTCAGCATTAATGGTGCCTTCACAGATGTGCAAGTCACCGATGCCATGTGCACTAATGCACCCCCATACCATCACGGATGCTGGCTTTTGAACTGTACGCTGATAAGAAGCTGGATGGTCTCTCTCCTCATCAGTCCGGAGGACGCAGCATCCATGATTCCCAAAAATAATTTAAAATGTTGATTCGTCAGACCACAGGAGAGTTTTCCACTTCGCCTCAGTCCATTTTTAATGAGCTCTGGCCCAGAGAAGGCAGCATAGTTTCTGAATCTTGTTTATATATGCTTTCTTCTTTGCATGGTAGAGTTTTAACTTGCATTTGTGGATGCAGTGACGTACTGTGTTCACCGACAGTGGTTTTCAGAAATGTTCCTGAGCCCATGTAGTGATTTTCACCACAGAATCGTGTCTGTTTTTAATGCAGTGCCGCCTGAGGGCCCGAAGATCACGGCCATTCAATATTGGTTGTCGGTCTTGTCCCTTGCATACAGATATTTCTCTGGATTCTCTGAGTCTATTAATGATATTATGTATTGTAGATGATAAAGTCTTTTCAATTTTATATTGATAAATGTTATTCTTAAATTGTTGCACTATTTGCCCGTGCAGTCTTTCACAGAATCCTCTCTGGAATGATCTTTTTATACCAAATCATTTTACTGACCTGTTGCCAATAGACCTAATTAGTTGTGTGATATTCCACCAAGTTTAGTTTTTAAGCATTACACAACTTTTTCCGTCTTTTGTTGCCTCTGTCCCAACATTTTTGAAACGTTACTGGCATCAAATTCAAAGTGGGCATATATTTTACACATAGCAATAAAATATCTCATTTTCAACATTTGATATGTTGTCTTTGTACTATTCTGTATTGATTATAGGGTTTAAATGATTTGCACATCATTGCATTCTCTTTTTATTTACATTTTACGCAGTGTCACAGCTTTTTGGGAAATGGGGTTGTATTTTAAATATATATTTAGGTAAATGGGGTTGTATTTTAAATATGTATTTAGAGGTGACAATGGATTTGAAACCTGTTTTGCAGAAAAACTTAATAAAATTAAAAATTACTGAGTAGAAATTAGAGTCCAAAATATGACACATTTTTGCTTAATTTCCAAAGTGGCGCCAATACTTCTTGTGTTAACTGTACTATACCCTGACAATAGGAGTTTGAGCTACATCCTAGCCACTTTCCTATTTACATTCTACTACATGTCCATACATTCCTGTTCTTGAAAAATTAAATAACAAGGCTGGTGGTAAACAATTTTCCCCCAAAAGCGATGCACTGCTCCCTCCACTAATCAGACTGATGTTAATATCTGTGACAAAACGCATAATTCATCTAAGTTTATTTAAAATAGTGCCAGCCATGTCTGTGATATCCTCTGGGTTAGCAAGAAACATCCTAAGCATGCGTGTGTCAAATTTCAGGTACAATTTGAAATGTTTTCACAAAATTCGACAATGCTGGAAGTCCATCAAGGCTGACCGTTTTGGATTCTTGAGGCTACTGTGGTAATTGTGAGGAAAAGGACATACAGTATATACCTACAGTTTTTCATTCATTCAGTTCTAACGGGGTGAGGAGGGTGACCTTTAAAGTTTAAATTTGCTGCACTGCCAGTGTACTTTTGGAAATGCTGGATCTCAATGGAATGACCCATTATTCATCAAAATTGTGTCAGTGGTGTCTGACATACGTAGGGTACGATTAATTTGAAATATTAGTTGCTACAATATGCTTTGGACATAAATTAACTAAGTATTCCTGAAAGAATATTACTTATGTAATCATCCGAACATAAAAAAGAACCGTTCTTAACTTCAGTGTTTGTCAAAAATTTAAATATAAATTAAAACTGTATAGCTAAAGAACAAGGTTAGAATACTATGGCCAACCACTGACAGCCACTGGATTAACCCTTGCCAATCAAAACACACTAAAATCACTCGCAAAGCTGACTCAATCACAACCATCACTGGCCACCAATTAAGTATTAACAATTTACCGCAATTACGTAGATGTCGGAGTCATCTTTCAACCAAAATGTTTCATGATATCGCCCTCTGGTGGGAATTATCATGTGAACATATTATTCTTTGTACTTGAGCAGACTAAGTGCAATTCAACAACTTGACAATCAGTCCATTCAACTGAAATAATGCATTTATTTCATCCTTTACCAAATCCACCATGAAAATGAACAATATCCTACATATTTACAATTCTAAGTACATTGTGAGCACCATCAATGAGTTTGACATGCTGATAAGTTCATTCCCAGACGATTGCTCACCACACATATTATTGAGTGACTTCAACCTCTGCCTTTGAGTAATTTCTTTCCACCTATTTCTTTCTACTCCTTTCCGATTTTGACCTGACACTTTCCAAATCATCCCCAACTCACAAAGCACGCAGTGCATTTGATCTCATCTTTACTGGAGGCAGTCTGTCAACTAATCTCACTGCAACCCCCCCTCCAGGCCTCCGATCACTACTTTGTCTCCTTTCACTCTCCTCCATCCTTACACTGTCTCTACCCAAATGCAGTGTCCTCCTCTATGCTATCATCTTACAATGTTCAATCCCTACATCCCAACATGGGCTCTTCGTCCTGCCACTTCTGGGCTTTTGGCTGTACCACCCCTAAGGCAAGGCAGTTTACAATCAGACTAGTCATAAGTCCTCTCTATCCATGGTAGCAGAGTCTCTGTGAAGATAATTTATTTAGTGAACAATGTGAAAACACAACCGTTTTTTCTCTTATAGGACTACTGTGGTATTTAAAAAAAACAATGCATTGGAAATAAATGGGGTATGGATTTAATAAGGATTTCTTCTTTTTACGAGGAATTCGTTTTTTTTAACCAAAACAGATGCACTGTGCTTTTATAATGACTTAAATTGACTTTCAAACAGTTGTTGCAATCCATATTATTTTAATTGATGATGTGGTAATACATAATGTGGCCTTCAATAATGTGACCTTCAATAATGTGTTGTTTAATAGTTGCCCTGATGTAGGCATAATTTGGCTTTATCCAAGTGTCAGCAATTAAATATGTTAACAAATAAAAGCCTTGTTGAAATATGGTTCAATTTAGCTAAATTCATGTTATTTCATTTCATCCATCTTTTTTGTATTGCAATAGGTGATAAGATGTTATTTGAAACAGACAGAGAATGCATACAATGATGAAATTCCTATGAAACCTCTATGGTCTATATGAACCCGGCTAGAAACAGTAACTGTCAGTTCAGTTGGTCTAGTAGTGTTTTTCTGCCATTCTTTCATTGGAACCAATGTTATTCAAGATTTGTATAATCTCCTGTTAGTAGCTTGTTTAGTAATCCAGATGTGACCTGCAGGTAACCTACGTCTTGGTTGCAATCCCACCAATACCTTGGGTAGCCAGTACTTGGATCCTGAGCTCTGTCTGAGTTTGAAAGTGATAATATTTATATTTCTTTTGGTGCATCCCTCCAGACCCAACAGAAGCAGTATGACACAGTATGCTGTGTAATATTTTCAACTGCAGATTCTAACTTGCGTAGAGTCCATGCAGGGCATTGAACTGGGTCCCCATTAAAAAGTGGGAGCATATGGTTCCAGAGGCTCACACCTCAACCAGCTTGTGGCACTTGGGGAAGAAAAATAAAGAGGACTATTATACTCTCATCACAAATAATGCATAATGTTTTCTATTCCAAAAATGTGATTTTTCCTCAAAGAAGCCCTCAATCCAATTTCTCCCTAAAGAAGTCCTTTATACCAAACCTCTACCTAAGTAAAGGGTAAATAAATTATGCGAGTGCTTTGCCTTTGTTTAGCACTGCTGCTTGTTTAATGCGACTTTGCTAAGCATGTGTAATTAAGAGCAGGCTGAACGATAGCAGCAGCTAGCGTTAGTGTCGGTGGGTGGAGGGGCTGAGGCTGGCCTCTGGGGGACTCTGGGCTGCTAGGCCTGTGATGGAGCACCGCAGAGTCCCAAACATCCATTCAACACCCGTTCCCTCATTAATCCTGCCAAACTCCACTTGTTACCCGCACGCACAGGAAATCATGGGCTAGGTAAACACGGAGCTGGTGCGATCTATCAAGGCACTCGCACGCACACGCACACGCACACAAACAAAACACGAATAAACACGAATACCCACACATGTCCAGCCGATAAAAACAAGCAAACACACACACACACACACAGACAGACAGAAAGACAGACAGATAAAAGCACACAGCTCCGGAAAAAATCTAGAGACCACTGCACCTTTTTCTTTCCTTACCAAAAAAGTTAAAAAGGAAGGTTTTGAGAGAGGAACAGAATGGTTAAAATTAAGAGACCACTGCAAACTGAACGCTTCTGTTCCTCACAGAAGGTGCAGTGGTCTCTTCATTTTTTCCGGAGCTGTATGTCCAATCATGTTATTATTAATGCTGAAACTCACACAAACTGGACACAACTGTGCCCACTGACATGCACGCACACTGACACAACTAACGTAGAGCCCCTTCAACACAAAATGAACACATTAAAACCTCTCGTATTGGGTACAATGCATCATGAACTGGGTTACTGAAGTAACGCTTGTACGATGGACACGCTGTGTCTAAATAACAAATATAACATTGCATACTTGAAATGTAATACAAAAAATGCCATTCTCTTACATAATGTGCATTGCTCAGAAAAATACTTCCATTGTTTGTACCTAAAAGGTCCTCTGTAGACAGATATATGGCCACAAGCCCTAGAAGAAATCAATAGAATTTGACCTTGGTTTGCTCCCTGCTTGCATTGAGAAGTTATGGGACAACGCTGGCCTTGACATTATCTTATTTCATCTGTATTTTCAAGACACAACAGCTCTCCCGCTCTCTCATTCACACACGCACGCACACAGATACACACGCGCAAGCACACACACAGAGGAGGACAAATGTTTTGTAAGGACAGTTACAACCATGTAACAGATCCTTTACGTCTACAAACTCACCTGACAATATAATTCACACTTGCCAGCAGTACACAACGATGCGACTCTTTGACAAGAGGAGTAATACCATTCGTACAAATGTATTCAGGTAGGGAGGGTTTTCACTAAATGGACTCGAGGCTTGCTTTGCTTTTTGTTTTACCCTGCCGTCGTCAAAATGGCTACCGTCACACAGGGCAGATTACATATGCTCCCCAGCTGCCTGCGACATGCTAATAAACTCCATTACAAGGCCTGTAAAAAGGCAGCACGTCCACAAATCAGTCTCTCTCCGTCTCTATTTCGCTCCATCTCTACATGGCAGCACACACAAGCAGGTGGCTCGGCATTAAATTAGATGCTAAACCACTCTACCCCACACACACACATACACACGCACACGCACACACACACACACACACACACAAGAACATTTTGCAGCACATTGTGCCAAAGGGTTTGTCGAGCCATCACTTGTTTCGAGGAAACCATTCACACAACATGAATAATGTGTTCAAATATTCCGGAAGAGGTCATCTGTTCATGGCCTGTGCGAAGGATGAAACGACATGAAGAAAGGAATGAGTGTGTTAGGTCAAAAACTGATATTCACAAAGTCAGTTTAATTTAGTCTATTCAAGGTTTCATGATGCTTGTTTTGCAATTGTTTTATAATCTGCCGGGTCCTCTTTGATATATTATATGAAGACCTAAACCATGCATGAAAGTGCTTCCTACCAGTCAAAATTGTTGCTTTGGGGCATACTGTGTCATTTGGCCAAGGGCAAATCAAGCCAATGGCTGATCAATATACCTCATATGAATAATAATGATCATAATATGGCCTGTTTTATGCATAATATGCATAACATTTTGTGTAATCACTTAAATTCAAATTACGAAAAATGCATTAATTAGTTGGTTTGCACCGCCCTAGGATACGACTGAAGTTTTTTCTTGCCAGGCTTAATATGCATTATCACTGAGAAAAAGGCATTATTGCTAAGAAGTAAGGTAACACCAGGGCCTGATACTATGAAATAAGTATTTATAACCAGTAAGAAGCCTAACAAAATTGTCCCCATGTCTTCTTCATTCTCAGGCTTAATTTACCACATTGATGGTGTAAGTTATGCCAAGACACCCCGTTATTAGACAAACCATGTTTATGTTCATTCAAATTAATTCCATGGATACACAACATCCTAAAACCATGTACATTGTCGATGCTTTAATTACTTTGTTAGAAATAATATTACATTAACCTGAACGTAGTGAAGCTGAATGCGTTAACACACCAAACTCTCCCCTACCTACACACGAAGCACGTGCGCGCGCGCACACACGCACACACACACACCAGAGCTGTAGAACTCGAGGCCGGTCTCGGTCTCGAGTTTTTTTGAGTGTCTCGGTCTCGTCTCGGTCTCGGTTGCATTTGCACTCGGTCTTGACTTGGTCTCGGACTGTAAGGACTCGTAAATTCTTCCCGAGACCAGTCGAGACCAGCCTAGTAATAATCAGCCCAAAATTATCTAAATAAGTCCCCCTTAATATTCATAAAAGGCCAATATGTCCCCCAATAATTTATTATTGTGATAATGCGGGCAATACCGTTGTGAATGTTGGTGCGCGTCTTTCCCCCTGCTCCCTATTTCAAAGCCCGGTCAGCCCACTTTCCAAATCCATTCAATTTGCCTTTTATGAATTAAACCGATCTCTCTTGAAATCCATGTCATGCTTTACCCTGTACCTTTGTACTGGAGTCCTATGAGTGAATTTGAAGCGGGAGATCCGACCTCAGACAGACCTGACTTCGCCTTATATATGGATGGTAAATATCCACTTTTCAACTAACAACAGTAAGATAATGAAAAGGTGCTGGCCCATTTCACTTGAATTTTGACTAGTATTATTTGTTCGAACTTCGATTGGAATACAATACAACTGGGATGGATGGGCTTTTGACAAGCATAGTGACCGCTAATATCCCGAACAGGCTAGCTAGAACAGCCTACAGCGCAGTAGCCTCTATCGTTAGCTACAGTAGCTAGCCTTGCTGGAATATTAAGTTACTGAGTTTGTCAAAAGTCCAATCCATCCCAGGTGTGAGATAGCTTGTTGTTCCATTTGTTCTCTTAATTGGGTTACTAAACGCTGGCTATCTTAGATTGCTCTGAAAATGTGTTATTTTTTTCCTTTCGTGCCTTTCTTTGCTTTGGGATGGCGATGTCATTTTATTTTGCCGCAGTGCACGACCGATCATGAACAAGACAAAGACAGCAGCTGATATCTGGAACTTTGCAAAAAGTTGCTGGAAACGTTAGGCATTATTAACCGAGTAATAGTTTATTCATCTTGTTCTGTAATAAAGGAGAACACCTTGGCAGTAATAGAGCTGAAATTTCTATTTTATGGGAATGTCCACTATGTATGGCTGATTGTATTATTTCACACATTTAGCAAAGTGAGTCTGAAACAAAAGCAGAGAGTCAGAGAGATGAGAGGGACAGTAGGGTGGATGCTGAGGTGAGTGATAACAAAGATACTATAGCCCTTTGGACCTGTTTAGTTTTAAATGTGTTATGGTGCACTGTGTTACAGTTGGTCTATTTTAAAGACTTCTGGCCTAAAATATGTTGTTGTCTATAAGACTAAGTTATGCACATGACTTAATTCTACATAACAAAAATTTGCACAAAAACATAGTTGATATAAAGCTAATAGTATATGTTTGTATAATTCAGAAAATCTGAATGTGAAGTAGGCAAAATATAGAAATATTAGATTGTAAAAATAGAAGAGTTTTGATAATGTTACCCGTTTTGAATTTCAGGTAGAGCAGAGAATGTGTTTCGATCATTCTCATACAAATGTTTGCGGTGGCGCATTACAAAGTATGCGCTGGTTAATTTTCATGTTGATATTATTGTGCATATTTCAACTTCATTAAGCTTCTTGAATGTTTATGGACATCATTCATTTGATGCATTGGAGATAGACTGGATGTAACGTTTTTATCATTTTTACACATTAAGTGACGTCTTTACTATTAGTCCCTAAAAAATATTGTGCGTATGCAAACACAGGAAGTCGCACCTGCCTCTGACTCTGTCCACCCTAATTTGTGACAATTTCACTCTTGGTAACAGGCGCTGTATTTCTTCCAAAGACACCATACAGCCGCGTTTTGCCTTTGGCTTCTCCAGCCAATGACTATCACTAGCTATGATGAGCACGTGTTCATGTGACGAGCACGTGTTCATGTGACGAGCACGTGTGAACCTGTGCATGTACTTCATTCTTCTCTGCATGCTCGGGATCATGTCAGTGAAATCAGCTATCATCTGT
The DNA here is from genome assembly GCA_016801175.1 of Esox masquinongy. Lineage (NCBI taxonomy): Eukaryota > Metazoa > Chordata > Actinopteri > Esociformes > Esocidae > Esox > Esox masquinongy. The sequence continues at coordinate 6,364 of JACXGI010001979.1, read as the reverse complement.
TATTTCTTGCTGATATGACTGGTCAAAAGACCAATGAAAAACACCTGAAAAGGTTCTATGTAAATGAAGTGAAAGTAACCTGATTATAAATTAGCGGTAAGGCTCATTTCTTTTTTCCGCAATTTAAACCTGCTGCCAATTCAGTATTCATGGGAAATATGCCATACTTCCATAATGGGAATACAAAAATACCATACAGTTTGAGGTCATATTATGGTGATGATCGGACATATCTATAATCACAGTCTCTAAATGGACTTGTGTTGTTCTGGGTCTCGGTCTTGACTTGGACCCGACCCTTTCCCTGCTGTTCCCGTCTCGGTCTCACCTCCCTTTGGTCTTGGTCTTGACTCGGACTCGATTTGCTTTGGTCTTGGTCTTGACTTGGTCTCGCTTTAGGTGGTCTCCATCACAGCTCTGACACACACATACACACACCTCCCTATCTCCCTCGCTCTCTTTCTCTCTGCTCCAATGCAGCTGCAGCCTGTTAAATGACTCATAAAATGTAGCCAGCGATGTCGTCTGGTTAGGGGGGCTGGGAACCCCTGACCCAGTCACTGGAAAGGTCAGAGGTGGCAAAGGGGTTGGAGGAGGGTGAGAGGGGAGCGGGTTCAGATTTGTGTAGTCTTAGGTCATGGCTGAACGGGCTCTGAAAAACAAAAACTAGCAGTAATTGAGCTGCCACCAAATTAAAGTAGATGAAAACCTAATTGCGCTGGACACATCTTCCTGAGATGTTTTGAAGCATTTCATGGTTTGTTGTGAAGTCACTTAAGAACTTGGAGCAATACTAGAAAAGGTTGAATCACTAAGTCTACAAGTCAAACAAATCCATCATCATGCATTCATGATTGAATTTGGTCATGACATTGTGTCGCCTGATTCCGTTATGTTTGTGCTAGCCACACAATTTTTTTATGTGTTCAGCAGAATCTTGCGAACCAGGCATTATAAGCTATTACTGTAAAAGTATTACCAGAATGCGTCATTTTCAGTCTTTTTGTGGACGTGGGGTTTTGCTGTAAGACACCCAAAAGCCATGCTATTAACCAAAAACTAAGCTTAAGGAGTCAGTGGAAAATCACCCTGATCAGGTGCACTTACAAATACATTCCTTAAAAATTACCAGCTGAAGAAATAATAGAGATGTGTTCTATATTCAGTAGAGGCTCGGTAACAAAGAGGTAGTTTTGAACTACAATTTTTAACCCCCCAAAAAACAAAATAAAATAAAAATGAACACTGTTTTCCCCATCTTTTGATACAAAATAGGCAAAGCATTAAAAAATAAACTTTAGTTTTTTCGACATATTATGGAAAATTTGGTACATTTTGTAGAATCTGCTTTTACACACCTAACACTAGGCACTTTCAATGTCATATCAAATAATTTTCCAGGATTTGTTTCAGGCAAGCTACATACAATTAGGTTCGGAAATAGTTGGACACTGACACAATTTTCATAAATTTGGCTCTGTACGCCACCACAATGGATTTGAAATGAAACAACCAAGATGCAATTGAAGTGCAGACATTCAGCTTTAATTCAAGGAGTTGAACAAAAATATCATATGAAACGTTTAAGAATTGCAACCATTTTCATACACAGTCCCCTTATTTCAGGGGCTCAAATGTAATTGGACAAATTAACACAATCATATATAAAATGTTTTTAATACTTTTTCGAGAATCCTTTGCCAGCAATGATTGCTTGAAGTCTGGAACGCATGGACATCACCAAATGCTGGGTTTCCTCCTTTGTGATGCATTGCCAGGCCTTTACTGCAGCAGTCTTCAGTTGTTGTTTGTGCGTAGGTCTTTCTGCCTTTGGTTTTGTCTTCAGCAAGTGAAATGCATGCTCAATCGAGTTGAGATCAGGTGATTGATTCGGCCATTGCTGAATATTCCACTTTTTGCCTTAAAAAACTCCTGGGTTGCTTTCGCAGTATGTTTTGGGTTATTGTCCATCTGTAAAGTGTAGCGCCGTCCAATCAACTCCGCTGAATTTGACTGAATCTGAGCAGACAGCATATCCCTATACACTTCAGAATTCATCCAGCTGCTTCTGTCTTCTGTCACATCATCAATAAACACTAGTGACCCAGTGCCATTGGAAGCCATGCATGCCCATGCCACATGCACACTGCCTTCACCGTGTTTTACAGATGATGTGGTATGTTTCAGATCATGAGTCGTTCCAAACCTTCTCCATACATTTTTCTTCCCCTCATTCTGGTACATGTTGATCTTAGTTTCATCTGTCCAAAGAATGCTGTTCCAGAACTGGGCTGGCTTTTTTAGATGTTTTTTGGAAAAGTCTAAACTGGCCTTTCTATTCTTGAGGCTTATGAATGGTTTGCACCTTGCGGTGAACCCTCTGTATTTGCTCTCATGAAGTCTTCTCTTTATGGTAGACTTGGATAATGATATGCCTACTGTACCTCCTGGAGAATGTTCTTCACTTGGCCGGATGTTGTGAAGGCGTTTTTCTTTACCATGGAAAGGATCCTACGCTCATCCACCACTGCTGCCTTCTGTGGACATCCAGGACTATTTGTGTTGCAGAGCTCACCAGTGTGTTCTTTTTTTCTCAGAATGTACCAAAAGTGTTGATTTGGACACATGTTCTTGCCATCTCTCTGATGGATATTTTTTTTTTGTAGCCTAAGGATGGCCTGTTTCACATTGAGAGCTCCTATGACCGCATGTTGTGGGTTCACAGCAACAGCTTCCAAATGTGAATGCCACACCTGGAATCAACTCCAGACCTTTTACCTGCTTAATTGATGAAGAAATAATGAAGATATAACACACACCTGTCCATGAAACAGCTTTTGAGTCAATTGTCCAACTTTTGGTCCCTTGAAAAAGAGGGGGCAAAATTAAAGAGCTGTAATTTCTAAACCCATCCTCCAATTTGGATGAGGATACCCTCATTAAAGCTGAGGGACTGCACTTGAAGCCCATATTCATTATTTAACTGTAACTTGAATACAGTTTGGTAAACAGCCAAAATAACAAAACTTGTGTCAGTGTCTAATTATTTCCGGACCTAACTAGGTCCTATAACCCCATATCATAATAAAAGATGATCTAGGCTAAATTCATCTTAAAACAACTGAATAAGTTAACTTTGCAGTTACAGAATTTATTGGCTAGTATCTGTATATATTAAGTTTTATTTAGTGTGGAATAACATCAGAGTTTAATATTTATTTGTATTGCCTGGAGGGTCCAGTGGTCTGGGACACTGCCTCTGGTGAACATAATTCTGCTGCAGTATGGGTTTTATTCTGGCCTACTACTATTTCATCATACTCTGTCCTTTCCCGCTATCTCTCCACCTCCAATAAAGCATGAAATGACCAAAAACATAGTATGTCTTAAAAATACCCATTGATTTATGTATCCGATTAGTCAGTTTAACCCACTTCGGCAGATTATGATGAGCACAGAGAGAGAGAGCTTCTACAGTAAGCTTTGCAATACTGTATTTGCCTCAAGGAACATATTTAAAATGGAGGAATGGATCTTATGATTAACTGTCATTTTGCTTGATGGGTTTGATATGTGACCACTGCAATTAATTATACCTTATGGCACAACAAGCTCCTTATACAAACCAAAGTGTTTTCTTTGTTTAAAGTGTCTGTAGACTTGATATCAAATATTAGTTATGTTCACATGATATGCTAGTTAAGTATCATCTTAATCACCCACCAAGATATGAACCCTTTTTAAAAAAGTTAATCTTTTTTAGCTTGTCTCTTCAGACAGTTCATCCAGTGACACTGGCGTGCACTTTATCCTCATTAATATGCATAATACTTCGATGTCACACATAAACAATTGCACATGGCAACTTTGTTACCAATAGCAGGGAATCCACATGCAGTACAAAATATGTCAAAACGTTACATATGTAGCTAATGCAAGCAACATATGTAGCTAATGCAAGCAACATATGTAGCTAATGCAAGCTAACATTACCTGCTTGTGTACATCACAATAGCTCTACTTTATCTTGCTAGTGCTAGGCAACTTCAATGGATGTTACTAACTAGACAACTATGGAAAAATATAAGAACTAGCATAGAGATTTGCACAAAAAACTTAAATGAACAAGCAGCCTCTGCTTGTTGTCAAAGTAGTAAGACATAGAGATGCTACAGCTCAAACAACTAGGGTCAATCTGGCCAATCCAATGGTTACCTGGTGGACAGTTTGGAGAGAAATGATTGCTGCACACCCAGCTCCTTGCTGTAACGTTTTTTTTGCATGCTTGCCAGGGTTCTCTAAAGACATAATTAATTTCGGCCTAACTCTTGGAGTTTTTAGATATATATAGCTGAATAAAAATACATTATTAAAGGCTGTATGCCAACCGTGACAACTCCTATTAGATTGAATTCTGTTGTGAATCGTTAAATTTGCGGCACGATGCACCAGGAGATTTGGCATGATAATTTAATGAGCAAAACATTGTAATTGATAAGAAAAAACAACTGATATAGATAGGTATATTGGTGATCACACCTTCAAAATCCCCAAACTTTCAACATTTCCAGCAATAAATATTGCTGGAAATTCTTGCAGCAATATTTATTTTCAAAATAACCGTTGATGATAACACTTTTGTGGTGATTATTGTACCACTCAAAGCGCTGAAATAACAGATTTTAAGAGATTTGCAGAATTAGCTGAACATAATTGCACTTTTTTTTTACATTTAAAACAAAAAGATCCTCTAAAAACCAGACAAAATACATTTCGGTTGTACAACCGTTTCCAAATAAGTTGGGACGCTGCATAAAATGCAAATAAAAACAGAATGCAATGATGTGCAAATTATTTACCCCTGTATTTAAATGAAAATAGTAAAAAAACAACGTATGTTGAAACTGAGAAATTTTACTGTTTTTGGAAAAATACATACCCATTTTGAATTTGATACCAGCAACACGTTTCAAAAAAGTTGGGAAAGGGGCATGTTGACCACTGTGTTGCATCACCTCTTCTTTTAACAATACTCTATGTTTGGGAACTCAGAAGACCAATTACTGTCGTTTTGAAAGTGAAATGTATTCCCATTCTTGCTTGATATAGGATTTCAGCTGCTCAACAATTCGGGGTCTTCTTTGTAATATGTTTCATTTCATAATGCACCAAATGTGTTCAATGGGTGACAGGCAGGCAGGCCAGTTTAGCACCCGGACTCTTTCTACCGAGCCATGCTGTTGTAATATGTGCAGAATGTGGTTTGGCATTGTCTTGCTGAAATAAGCAAGGCCTTCAGTGAAAAAGACATCATCCGGCAGCATATGTTGCTCCAAAACCTGTATATATTGTTCATACATTAATGGTGCCTTCACAGATGTGTAAGTCACCCATGTCATGTGCACTAATGCACGCCCATACCACCATGGATGCTGGCTTTTGAACTGTGCGCTGACAAGAAGCCAGATGGTCCCGCTCCTCTTTAGTCCGGAGGATGCGGCATCCATGATTCCCTAAAATAATTTCAAGTGTTGATTTGTCAGACCACAGGACAGTTTTGCACTTCGCCTCAGTCCATCTTAAATTACCTTGGACCCGGGTAAGGTGGCGGTGGTTCTGGATCTTGTTTATAAGGTGGATATAAAAAGTCTACACACCCCTGTTAAGATGCCTGGTTCTTGTAAAGGAATGAGACAAAGATAAATCATGTCAGAACTTTTTCCTCCTTTAAAGTGACCTATAACGTGAACAATTCAATTGAAAAACAAACTGAAATCTTTGAGGGGGAAAAATAAAAAAAACTCACAATAACCTGGTTGCATAAGTGTGCACACCCTTAAACTAATACTTTGTTGAAGCACCTTTTGATTTTATTACAGCACTCACTCTTTTTGGGTAGGAGTCTATTAGCATGGCACATCTTGACGTGGCAATATTTGCCCACTCTTCTTTGCAAAAGCGCTCCAAATCTGTCAGATTGCGAGGACATCTCCTGTGCACAGCCCTCTTCAGATCACCCCACAGATGTTCAATTGGATTCAGGTCTGGGCTCTGACTGGGCCATTCCAAAACGTTAATCTTTTTCTGGTGAAGCCATGCTTTTGTGGATTTGGATGTGTGCTTTGGGTTGTTGTCATGCTGAAAGGTGAACTTCCTCTTCATCTACAGCTTTCTAACGGACGCCTGAAGGTTTTGTGCCAAAATTGCCTGGTATTTGGAACTGTTCATAATTCCCTCCACCCTGACTAAGGCCCCGGTTCCAGCTGAAGAAAAACAGCCCCAAAGCATGATGCTGCCACCACCATGCTTCACTGTGGATATGGTGTTCTTTGGGTGATGTGCAGTGTTGTTTTTGCGCCAAACA
>JACXGI010001978.1:28535-65024 GCA_016801175.1 Esox masquinongy | reverse complement strand
AATGTTATCATTCAAGATATGCCTCATTTTCTGCCTTTATCACCCACTGGCGCTTGTTTTTCTTCCCTTATGAGATTTTCTTTACTGGTTTAATCCACAAATCACTTAGTGTATCTATTGTAGTCTTTATCCATAGGAGACTTGGCATGTTTACACAGGCATTGATTCCAGAACATGAAATCCTAATAGAAAATGCATAGCTCTTTATGAGAAGAGATTGTTATACTCTCTTTTCAGAATAACTTAACAGATCATGTATATACATGGTTCTGTTGTCATTTCAGTTATTTGGGTTTTAATGAAGTTGACTGCGTTTTCTCAGTAAAAAACAACTGTACCTATTTTTGTCAATTGATACATTGTCATTCGTTATGTAGCTATTCCACTATTCTAATAGTCAGATTTATTTCCATTAGATATTCAGTCATAATTTCTTTGTTTCTTGGTACCCAGTTTCTCCAATTGTATGTTTCCCATCTCCTTTGATGGATGTCTGTAACTGAGAATACCTTCCAAAGTTAAGCAAAATGTAGCGTAATTGAAAACACTTTTTTTTATATATCTTCCTGTATTATTTCTGCAACATGACATTCCATGTGTCTTTGCATCATCCATTGAAATGATTTTTTTCCCAACTTGCTCAGTGTGATTTTCTTTCTATAATGGTTGCTTTTTATTACTTTTTTTGTAACTTTGTTTGCATTGAGTTCAGCATTAGCCTTTGGTTTCTGTCAGTCTGCTTATGGGAATGTAATGTCAGGTAATCAAAGCACTGTGAAAACAAGGGGCTGATAAATAACCCTCACATTTATATTGATAAAGAAGCTTGCAGCATCAAGTTTATTGACCTGTATTTCTTGAAATATTTTTTGTCAGGTGTATTATGTACATTTAATCATGCACATTTCTGTTTTCAGAGGAACTGCCTTGTTTGTACCATCAATAAAATTCCCTCTGCCTGCTCCGCCGTGTAGAACAGTGTTTTTTTTATATATTTTCTTTGAGTTGTGTGGTTTATGAATAAACTATTGTTCCAAGGGATTAGCTTATGGAACAGGGAATTGTAATTCACTTTTTTTTAACATTGTTGTGTTAGTGTTACTGAAATGTATTTAATTGGTTTTTTTTATAAATACATGTTCATCTGGAATGTATTTTCAAATTTTGTTACATTACAGCCTTATCCTATAATGGATTAAAATAATTTTTGTCTACACCCAATTATGACCAAGCAAAAGCATGTTTTCAGAAATGTTTTGCAAGTTTATAAAAAGGGAAAAAATATCAAGGATTCAGACCCTTTTTTCCAGCACTTTGTTGAAGCCCCTTTGGCATAGTTTACAGCCTTGAGTCTTGGCACACCTGTGTTTTGGGAGATTTTCCCATGCTCTACAGAGCCTCTCAAACTGTCAGGTTGGATTGGTAATGTCGCAGCACTGTCATTTTCTGTTCTCTCCAGAGATGTTAGATCAAGCCTGGGTTCTGGCTGATCGTCTCAAGGACAGTCACATCCACTCCTCTGTTGTTTTGGCTGTGTTCTCAGGATCGTCTCCTTCGAAGGTGAAACTTCGCCTCAGTCTGAGGTCCTGAGTGGTCTAGAGCAGGTTTTCATAATGGGTCTTGTTTCTATTTTGCTCTGCTCATCTTTCCCTGGATCCTGACTAGTCATTCCTTTGCTTAGGACTGGCTTCTGGCTGGCCACTCTCCAACAATCAAGCCTTTAGGGTAGTGCTGTAAAGACTGATGTCCTGGAAGGTTCTCTCATTTCCACAGAGGAACTCCGGAGCGTTATCTGAGTGACAACATGGTTCTTGGTCACTGCCCTAACCAAGGCCCTCTGATTGCTCAGTTTGTCCAGGGGGCCAGCTCTAGGAAGAGTTTTGATGGTTCCAACCTTCGTCCATTTAAGAATGGTAGAAGCCACTGTCCTCTTGGGGACCTTCAATGCTGCATATATTTTTTAGTTCCCTTCCCCAGATCAGTATCTCGACACAATCCTGTCTTGGGGTTCTATGGACAATTCCTTCAACCACATGGCTGAGTTTTTGCTCTGACATGTACTATCAACTTTGAGACTATATAGATAGGTGTACCACGTAACAATTGAAGGGGTCTGAATGCTTCCAAATGCACTGTAATAATGTAAGGATTAGTCTTCATTTCTCAGAACAAGAATAGACTGATGAGTTTCAGAAGAAAGCTCTTCGTTTCTGGCCATTTTGAGCCTGTAATTGATCCCAAAATTGTTAATGCTCCAGATACTCAACTTGTCTAAAGGCCAGTTTAATGGCTTTAATCAGCACAACAGTTTTCAGCTGAGCTAACAATCACTAAAGAGTTTTTTAATGATCAATAAGCCTTTTAAAATTATAAACTTGGATTAGCAAACAACTTGCCATTGGAACACAGGACTGACGGTTGCTGATAATGGGCCTCTGTACGCCTATGTAGATATTCCATTGAAAATCAACAGTTTCCAGCTACAATAGTCATTAACAATGTCTACCCTGTATTTTTGATCAATTTTATGTTATTTTAATGGACTAAGAAATAGCTTTTCTTTCGAAAACCAGGAGCTTTCTGAGTGACCCCCAAACTTTTGAACGGTAGTGTATGACACGAAGTTCTGTGACACGAAGTTCTGCCCACCTTGATGGTGCAATATTTTTTACATTACTTTCCAGTCTCTGTCATGGTTTTTGGGTGTCAAGTCTTGTCATAGATTTTAAAATAGATTTATATCAAAACTGTTTTCATTTTTATGTTCTGGCCACCCAGAAACATTGTGTTCTCAGTAAGAGATGCCAGTGTGGATATTGTGTTGGGGACGGGTTAGAGAATTATAGGTTAAATCAGCCAGCAAAAATGTTTTATTTCAATTGACTGATTTCCGAAATAACTAACTCGGTTACCTCTTGAAAATTTTTGTGTTTATATTTATTATCAGCATCGATAACTGCACCACATGCACTGTTAGGACCGGAAATATTTGGACACTGACACAATTTTCATAATTTTGGCTCTATACACCACCACAATGGATTTGAAATGAAACAACTGAGATGCAATTGAAGTGCAAACTTTCAGGTTTAATTTAAGAGATTGAACAAAAATATTGTATGAAAAGTTTAGGAATTGCAACCATTTTCATTCACAGTCCCCTTATTTCATGGGTTCAAATGTAATTGGACAAATTTACACAATCAATTTGTCGAGAATCTTTTGCAGGCAATGACTGCATGAAGTCTGGAACGCATGGTCATCACCAAATGCTGGGTTTCCTCCTTTGTGATGCTTTGCCAGGCCCTTACTGCAGCTGCCTTCAGTTGTTGTTTGTTCGTGGGCCTTTCTGCCTTAAGTTTTGTCTTCAGCAAGTAAAGTGCATGCTTGATCAGATTGAGGTCAGGTGATTGATGCGGCCATTGCAGAATATTCCACTTCTTTGCCTTAAAAAACTCCTAGGTTGCTTTTGCAGTATGTTTTGGGGCACTGTCCATCTGTAGAGTGAAGCTCCATCCAATCAACTTCGCTGAATCTGAGCAGACAATATATCCCTATACACTTCAGAATTAATCCGGCTACTTTTCACATAGTGACCCAGTGCCATTGGAAGCCATGCATGGCCATGCCATCACACTGCCTCCACCGTATTTTACAGATGATCTGGTATGCTTCGGATCATAAGCTGTTCCAAGCCTTCTCCATACTTTTTTCTTCCCATCATTCTGGTACAGGTTGATCTTAGTTTCATCTGTCCAAAGAATGTTGTTCCAGAACTGGGCTGGCTTTTTTTAGATTTTTTTTGGCAATGTTTAATCTGGCCTTTCTATTCTTTGAGGCTTATGAATTGTTTGCACTTTGTGGTAAACCCTCTGTATTTGTTCTCGTGAAGTCTTCTCTTTTATGTTTGTTGCATGATTATTCATTTATTTTTTAGTATTTGATAAGTGTTTTTGATATGTATTTTTCCTGAGATATTACTCTCAGCAAGCATTCCTTGGTTGTACCTGTTCCTTTATGTGGAGTAAACAATTATTGATATAGGCTGTTCTTTTGTCCAATAAAAGATCTGATGTGAAATGATCTGATGGGATTGGTCATAAGACACCATTTGTTGAAGAGATATCAGACTTGGGCCGCCTGTGTAATTAAATCTATTGTCAACTTTCTGTTTTCATTGCATTCTCCAGATGCTGCATGCATCAATTTACAGTGGCTTGCCACATCAATGACAAAAGCTATAATATATGATGGGGTTAGCTTAAACAATACACCTGTCCAGTTATTGCAAGTTCTGGCTTGCATCTGGGCCAGAATTCAAAGGCGTCCTATAGGCACCGATATTTTATCAACCTTATGTCTTTTTTATTTCTATTTTAGGCAGTGGTAGAGTCAGATTGGTGGGAGAGAGAGAGGGGAGAGCTGTGATGGGAAATGAACCCCTGTCTCTGAGGTTGCGTTTATGTGTCTATACCACCAGACCTTGGAGCCTGAACACTGATTGATATTTTGACAATCAACATCATATTTCACAAACATTTATTCAAAATGTAAATGTGAACTCATCTGCCAGAAAGTCCTTTGAAACTCATTATTGGCACTGAAACTACAACCCTGTATTGTTAAAACAAGAGGATTTAAATGATTTGCACATCATTGCATTCTGTTTTTCTTTACAATTTACACCGCGTCCCAACTTTTTTGGAAACGGGGTTGTATACTAATAGTGTTTCGTAAAAAAATATATATTGTAAAAGATAAGACTATTCATATTACATTTATTTATTATTTATATTGATGTACTATTTCAGTGAGTGTGTTTAAGATAAATGATAGTAAACAATTAGTTTACTATCATTACTCTTAAAGTAAACATTTTTTTTTACATATTATAAAGTACTTAAATGTTGAGTATGCTACAGAAAGTACCTGTTTTATTTGAATTACAGCCTATTTGAGTGTTTTATATAATCAATTTTTATTATAATTTTTAATAATACTGTATTTTCACTAAATATATTAATTGTTTTTTCCCCAGAATTACTGAATCTCACTACATTTGGATTGGAATATTCAAACATTGTCTCATATCTGTTAAGCAGATTCAAGTCACTACTGAGATTAGACCATTCAGGAACGCTCAGCACTGGAATGCATTTCAATTGTGACTTTGACAGTTCAATTTGTGTACTTGTCCTCCAGAAAAACAAAACTTTACCCATGGGATTGCTTTTGAGTAGTCTGAGGCTTGCTGTTTTCTACCTTTTACGGTGCTTGGACATCAGTGATAAGCTGAAAATATTTATTTCTATCAATTTTTCCCAAAGAAGTCTAGTCTACTGAGTTTCAACAGTTTTGACATGAACAACAGATATGTTTTGCCATAATAGTTGTGCAAAGTTGGTAGAGTTTTATTGAAAATTATTCACAGCTCTAGTTGATCCCAAAGGTGCTTTCACCCAGCAATAAATTAACTCTGGGTGTAGACATGCAATCAAATCATCTTTGTTTAAAATATTTCTATAATTTGGAAAATGTTCTATAACTTTATTTTACTTTGATCTGTATGGAAAGTCTAATGTCATAATTTTTTCAATGTAATATAAAAGCAGCAAAATATGAAGCGTGTGCAAGATGTCGTCTTTCATTAGCCACTGTAGTTCATAGTGAAAAGCAAGACATATTTACTAATTAACCTGGTATTTCTGCTTCATAAGCATTTTCCAGCAATCACAGCCCTTGTAAAAACTTGGGATAACTAATAATTTCCAAAAATAGGTCAGTGTGGTTATAAGATTATACTCCGTGCATAATAAATGTTTTGAGTGTCGTAGTTTGATGGTTGGATGTCTGGGGTTACTTGCTCTATTAAAATGGAATGTCAGTTTCTCAGTAGCATATTCCAGGAATTGAAAGGATTAACAAATGAAGTTGTCCGGTGGATTAATCTTATTCCAAAAATAGCTTGCGAAAAAAGTCCAATATAAGTTGATTGTAATTAGACACAAATGTCCCAAATGACCATCTGCTGAGATTTAATTCAAAGTAGCAGTAAGACTCATAGGATGTTCTGGTACTTTGTAGCCAATCACACATGTTGTGGTCACTTTTTTACTACAAAAGGGGATAACATGTAGTTGAAGAAAATATTCTGCAAGGGGCTGTTCAGGAACAGCTATAAATAGAATTCAGGGATTGGGATTAAAGTCTCAAAGCCATTATGCCGTCAGTTAAGTCATGTATATGTATCATGTATTTGTTTTCCCAAAAATCATGACCACTTGCTAGGGCTGCACGATATATTGACTCAATACCTTTATCGCAATATCATGTTGCGCAATATCAAAATCGAAAATGTTGCGGAAAGTGTGCGATATTTATGGAGTTAGATGTGTCTCAATATTCGTAAATATATCTAGAAAATCCGTGCGTAAATTCATCACAACTCACAAATAAAAATAGGATTTGTAAATGTGAAAAAATATTTTGTAAATAAAAACATTATCTGTAAATATGTAAACATGTTTCACAAATAAAACACAAATCTGTAAAACATTTACAACTGTTGTTGAACATTTATGTAAGTGTTGAGTTACAAATCTTAAGTTTATTTACGGATCTGAATTTTATATTTACACATTTTTGAGACACATTTTCCTTCGGTCGACAAGTTCAGAGGGCCCGCTTGGTGGGACTTATGGAATATCCGGACTGGAGCCTGGTATATTGGAGTGTATAGGTAGCTAGAACACGTTTTTCCTTAAATGTATAACGTTTATTTGTATAACAATATTTGACTGCATCACCAATGGGTAATACAACGCTGAGCGTGTTTTCGACTTCAGGCAACTAACTTAAGCACAGTTAGTTATGTCAGCCTACATCTGGTTGGCTAGCTAGCCAGCTAGTAGGCAGTAGCTTAACTAAAGTAATGGTAAACTAACTTAACTAAAGTAAAGGTATCTAACCCGACGACGTAACTGACTAGATAACGGTATGTTGTTGACTTGCACAGCTGCATTCGGTTCATTCAGTATTTCTATGCACCAATTTGTTGGATTCGAACCGGTGCTGTAGAGGTACATGTGCACTGGAACCAGATGCCCAGACCACCAGACCACCCATGGCCTTAATGTCTTTTAATTCACCCACCCCCTATGTTCCAGGTCGATTTCATCAAAGTTGGAAATTGCTAAAATATTAGCACTGCTAGGCAAAGGGCCAGATAGCCCACTTGATGTATAACTCTTAAGCATTGGGGTATAATTTCCAATTACCACGGGGAGAGGAATTCCCTGTAAAAATACAGCTAGGTCCGGAAACATTTGAACACTGACACAATTTTCATAATTTTGTCTCTGTACGCCACCACAATGTTTGGTCTTCAGCAAGTGAAATGCATGCTCAATTGGGTTGAGATCAGGTGAGTGACTCGGCCATTGCAGAACATTCCACTTCTTTGCCTTAAAAAACCTCCTGGGTTGCTTTCGCAGTATGTTTTGGGTCATTGTTAGGATGACCAGACGTCCCGTTTTTCCTGGGACAGTCCCATGTTGCATATTTCAGTCCGTTTTCAGTCGACCCGACTTATTTAGAAAAAATCATGTTTTGCCCCATATTTTCACTTGGTCGTGTTTTTTTATTGGTCCGACCTACTGCCCATTCGAATGTGACAGGTATGATTTGCCACCACTGTCAGTCTTAAATAACCTTATTTTTTGCAGAGTATGATCCAATCACATTTTAGTTCTCGCGAGCTGCCAAGCCCAAGCACCTGTGCGCGCGAAATCCCACCTCGTTCTAACCACCGTCCAGAGGCGTTGCTAGGATCACAATACATTCGCCCCCCCCCCCCAAACTCATTAAAGACAAGCGGAGACTGAAAAAAATTGGCTCATGCGAAAAGTACAAGAGGCCACCGGACTTACACACTCCCCGAATCAAATTAGCAAAAGTGAGTTGGCATAATTCTGTTACGTACAGTTGTTGCTGTGTACACCTGCATAATGTGTTCATGTTATCCGGAGTGCAAACACTCTTTAGTTGTTGTTTCAAACCAATTAATTAATATGTCACATATGCAATATTTTGTTATAGTATAGCTTTTGAAACTGTTCATCTTTGCGTTGTTCTGAGTGAAACACTCTTTTGTTGCTTCATTCCAATTTATTCAGTACAAACACAATCGACCGTATTTATGTATTTGATAATACAATTGGATGTACAGTAAAATAGTAGGACCTACTTTGTTGTGCATTGTGTGTAGGTGGTGGGTGTGTTTCACGCTGTTGAATCTGGTCACCCTAGTCATTGTCCATCTGTAAAGTGAAGTGCCGTTCAATCAACTTCGCTGAATTTGGCTGAATCTGAGCAGACAATATCCCTATACACTTCAGAATTCATCCGGCTGCTTCTGTCTTCTGTCACATCATCAACAAACACTAGTGACCCAGTGCCATTGGAAGCCATGCATACCCATGCCATCACACTGCCTCCACCGGGTTTTACAGATGATGTGGTATGCTTCGACTCATGAACTATTCCAAGCCTTCTCCATACATTTTTCTTCTCCATACATTTTTTTTGGCTTTTTTAGATGTTTTTTGGCAAGGTCTAATCTGCCCTTTCTATTCTTGAGGCTTATGAATTGTTTGCACCTTGTGGTGAACCCTCTGTATTTGTTCTTGTGAAGTCTTCTCTTTATGGTAGACTTGTATAATGATATGCCTACCTCCTGGAGAGTGTCCTTCACTTGGCTGGATGTTGTGAAGGGGTTTTTCTTTACCTTGGAAAGGATCCTACGATCATCCACCACTGCTGTGGGTTCACAGCAACAGCTTCTAAAGGCGAATGTCACACCTGGAATCAACTCCAGATCTTTTACCTGCTTAATTGATGAAGAAATAACAAAGGAATAGCCAACACCTGTCCATGAAACAGCTTTTGAGTCAATTGTCCAATTATTTTTGGTACCTTGAAAAAGATGGGGCTACATATTAAAGAGCTGTAATTTCTAAATCCATCCTCAAATTAAAGCTGAGAGACTACACTTTCAGCCCATATTCATTATTTAACTGTAAGTTGAATAAATTTGGGTAAACAGACAAAATAACACTTGTGTCAGTGTCCAGTTATCTCCATACCTAACTGTATATATACACATCTCAAAAAATTGGAATATCGTGGAAAAGTTCATATTTTTCAAAAAGTGTCACCTTCATGTATTCTAGATTCATTACATATTAAGTGAAACATTTCAAGCCATTTTTGTTTGTTTTGATGATTACGGCTTACAGCTCATAACTTATGACATTACAACCATTACAACTGTTTTGATCAGAATATTTCAATTATGAAATGGCCTATGTTTGAAATTAACTCATCCTTCACGAACTCATCTATTCACAAACAAGTCATTCCAAATTAGAGTGTGCTAAATGAAATCAATGTAAATTACATCGTAGGGCATGGATATCTTTAAAATATCCAGTGTGACATGTGATTTTGCAGATGGGCTGTTTTTTTGTTGCAACATAAATTACAGGTGAATCTCAAAAAATTTGAATATCGTGGAAAAGTTATTTTTTTTACATAATTCAAATCAAAAAGTGACACCTCCATATATTCTAGATTCATTACACATAAAGTGAAACATTTCAAACCTTTTTTGTTTCAATCTAGATGATTACAGCTTACAGCTCATGGAAATCAAAAATCCAGTATCTCAAAATATTAGAATAAAAAATGTATAATACATAAATGTCGACCTGAGAAGAGCTCTAATCAGCTAATTAACTCAAAACACCTGCACAGGTTTCCTAAGTATGTTAATTTATGCACTCAATACTTGGTCAGGGTTCCTTTCACATGAATTACTGCATCAATTTGGCGTGGCATGGAGGCAATCAGCCTGTGGCACTGCTGAAGTGTTATGGATGCCCAGGTTGCTTTGATAGCAGCCTTCAGCTCGTCTGTGTTGTTGGGTCTGGTGTATCCCATTTTCCTCTTGACAATACCCCACAGATTTCCTTTGGGGTTCAGGTCAGGCGAGTTGGCTGGCCAGTCAAGCACAGTAATACCAGTTACCAGTCGTTTTGGCACTGGGGGCAGGTGCCAAGTACTGCTGGAAAAGGAAATCAGCATCTCCATAAAACTTGTCAACAGATGGAAGCATGAAGTGCTCTAAAATCTCCTGGTAGACAGCTGCATTGACTCTGGACTTGATAAAACACAGTGGACCAACACCAGCAGATGACATGGCACCCCAAATCATCTCTGACTGTGGAAACTTCACACTGGACTTCAACCAACTTGGATTCTGTGCCTCTCCACTCTTCCTCCAGACTCTGGGGCCTTGATTTCCAAATGAAATTCAAAATTTACTTTAATCTGAAGAGAGGACTTTGGACCACTGAGCAACGGTCCAGTTCTTTTTCTCCATCCCCAGGTAAGACGCTTCTGATGTGGTCTCTGGTTCAGGAGTGGCTTGACACTAGGAATGCGACACTTGTAGCCCATTTCCTGGACACATCTGTGCGTGTTGGCTCTTGATGCACTGACTCCAGCTTCAGTACACTCCTTGTGAAGCTCCACCAAATTCTTGAATCAGCTTTGCTTGACACTCTTCTCAAGGCTGCGGTCATTCCTGTTGTTTGTGCACCTTTTCTTACCACACTTTTCCTTTCCAGTCAAGTTTCCATGAATATGCTTTAATATAGCACTCTACAAACAGCCAGCCCTTTCAGCAATGACATTCTGTGGCTTATACCCTCCTCGTGGAAGGTGTCAATGAGTGTCTTCCAGACAGCTGTCAAGTCAGCAGTCTTCCCCGTGATTGTGGTTGTGTACTGAAGGCTCAGGGAGTTAATTAGCTGATAAGAGCTCTTCTCAGGTCGACATTTGTGTATTGTAAATTTTTGTTCTAATATTTTGAGATACTGTATTTTGATTTCTATGAGCTGTAAGCCATAATCATCAAGATGGAAACAAAAAAGGCTTGAAAATGTTTTACTTTGTGTCATTCTCTAACCACCTCCCAGGGGGACTCTCCACCCCGGTACCTCAATCCTTACACTCCAAGCACTTGGATGAACCCGTCAGTCCCTTCGTGAGAATCTCTGCATTGCTGTCTTACCAGGCTGTCTCCGGGGGACATTTGTGCCATGTTTGTACATGCATTTTATGTTCATTCTTGATGAATTACAGTTCCTAGAACTGTTTATTGCACCACCCCGGTATCTCAATCCTCACGCTCCAGCGCTTGGATAAACTCGTCGGTCCTTTTGTGAGATAATACCCTGCATTGATGTCTTAACAGCAGCACTTGCATTATCTGTCATCAGCAGATTGTTACATTTACACAGAGGTTATTCCTCTGATAGCACCAGAAATTGCATTACCGAAAAATCATTTAACGATTGGTAAAACATAGAAAAATAGAAATAGAATAAAAACTAATGAAAAACATAACTGAATAAAACATCATAATAAAAAAACATAGAATAAAAAATAGAAATAGAATAAAAACAAAATAAAAACATAGAAGTAATTCAATGTGCTTTACAAAGAAAAAGAGAAATATAAAAATACAATAAAACATCATAATAATAAAACACAATTGTGGTTAAGTTTAAGCACTCAGTCATAGGCGCGTGAAAAGAGAAGTGTTTTTAACCTGGATTTAAAATAGCTAGTGGAACCTCCATTAGTAGCGATAACTTTTTTTGTAAGGACTTGTGATGTCTGGCATGTACTGTCTGCTTCAGGTCCTGCCAAGGCATCTAGTTTGGATTAAGGTCAGGACCAAAAAGGCCAATTTTGTACTCATCTGTCCAGAGAATGGACTTCCAGAAACCTTCAGCTTTGTCCAGGTGGTCTATGGCTAAGATAAGACATGCACATTAGTAGTTTTCTGATAACCCTCCCATAAATGCTACATCAGTTCAATGTTCTTATTGTTAAATGTGCAATAACCTCAGATGCAGCATGGGAGTCTTCAAATCTCTAGATGTCATGTTTGCGTTGGCATTTAAATGAGGGATATTTTTGGAAGGGCATCCATTTCAAGACCGAGTAGCTGTCATGTTAAATACACTCGATTCATAAATTATTTCAATGAAAGTTGACTCATGGAGCACAAACCTTTAGGAGATGGCTGAATAGCCTTTTCCAGACAGATGAGATCTCCTTTCCTCCCAGTATTGTGTGTTTTGCATTCACCTATATGGGTAACACCAAACTGACCAAGTCCAGCCCAAACTCTTTCACACAGATCTCTCTTTTGATTGGTTTATTTGGTACCAAATTATTATTACCTAGTTGATTTAACCAATGAAACTTGGGGTTCACTTATTTTTGCACCTTCACTAATTATTTTTTAATTTAGTTTCTACTACATGTATGATTTCATCTAAACCAACATTTGGAATAGGTGACTATAAACATTATCCCAGATAAAAAAGTATGCTTCTAATTAAATAAAGATCTCATGGTGAACACTACTAAAAATTCTATTATTGCATAAGGGGTTTACATAATTTTAAGAAGCACTGTAGATTAATCAGATATTTGGCTATACATTTTGAACAGTTGTCTATTACCTGATAGTTGAAAGTATTTAAAAGAGAACATTATTAGATATTAGAAAATACAGTTTGGGAGGCAAAACAAATGTATGATCTTGATTAACTTACTGTGAAGGTCAAATAGACTCTGAACATAACGGGTGTAGATCCTAACTGAACATAACGAGAAGGTAAAGCACATGACCAATAGGGCAAGATCAGAGCAAGTTCAACTGGTATGAGTGCTTAGTTCACTTGCCCCAAGCAATTCCTGCTTTCAGCATTAACTATTTCAGTCAAAAACGCTTAATTAATGTCCCTGTGTGTAATATGTCTTAGACTATAGTGTTTTACAAAAACAATGCATGTATTTGGGCTCATATCTGCTTGTGAAGTAAAGAGTTTAACTTTGGTGGAACCCAAGAAGAACAGTGGAGTTTATGTTTGATGCCAAACGAGACTGACTCAGAACATCTAGGGAAGGCAGAAAAAAACACAGGCCACTCTTTGATCTCCAGGCCTTGTCCTGTACAATGAAAGCAGTCAGAGAGGATGAGCTGTATGGGACAGCAGTGAGATTAGCTGTGTTATGTTAATGGCGCAGATGCAAATACTATCCCAGAATGTAAGGCTGTGGTCTTAGCCTTTTCAATGGTGACCCTTGTTTTATTTAGGAAGACATGAAGTTTTGTTAGCTTGATAAAGTGGAAGTTAATTGAAAGAGCAACTCAATGCTAGCCTCAAAGGAGGCCAATGTCACTGAGCAAGGACAATAAGTTGGGCATTTACCAATGGTGAACTCAAAATATGAAAGGCAAACCAATTAAAGTATATGTAATAATTAGTCTAATGTTATTACTTGTGTTGTATTATTTCCTATCGTGGTCTGACTGCGGGGAGTAATACCTGTAATGGAGAGTTTGCATGTCCAGTAAGATTTGATGACTGTGACGCTTGATAGGTTGCCATCAGCAGTATAGCCTCATTAAACACGGCTATTGCACCTCTAACACTCCACACAAGGGCACTGAGTGCAGAGATGCATATCTATGTTTTCTTCTTTTTCTATTAGCCTAATCTGGGTGACAAAGCTACAGCGGATATAAAGAAAAGCCCTTGGAGCCAGCTCAGTGGCTGGAGAGAATGATCTTGAGAGAGGAATGCCATTCCATACATGGTCATTGCTGCATTAGTAACCAAGTGGGAGGTGGAAAATTACCAGTTGAATGCATTCACATGCTTCAGACTCGTGAAAAACGTTGATTGGCTAATGGCAAACGAGCTGAGTCAACCATAATAATATAGAATGCAACTATAAAGCATGTATGAACTATGCATGCATTGAAATTGTAGTATTCATTAAACATATTAATAGATTACAACATTAAAAAAATAAAGCATAGTTGTATTTAAGTGCCAAAATGTATTTAAAATTTATTTATGTAATTTTCTTAGACTGTGATGTCCGTGGACACCATGTGGGAAAACACCGGGCTCAGATTTGATTGCAAGTTGAAAGTGTCGTTCAAATTGACCTTTCTCAGTCGTAGGTGGTAAATTCCCAAATCCACGTCGCTGTGAACGCACCGTAAGCCTCTTTTGGCATGGCACGCTGTCCAGCCTTACGGTACATTCACACTATTCGCGATGGGAGTGATAGCTCAATTCATTTCAATGAACGGAAGCGTGTCGAGCGAGTGGCTTGTGGGGCGATGCGTGGGAATCCGTAAGAAGTGAAGAAAAAGTTCAGATTTTCCAACTTTATGCAAATCACCCGCGCCTATAGCTGGGGACTGACCAATCACGGGATTTTGTGTAGGTGGTTGTGAAATGCTCTCCGTGCAATTAAAAGAACTTAAACAGAACTGATTTTGCGGTCCTTTTTAAAAGTTGTATGAAAAAATGGAACAACTTTAAGTAGCAGTGATGGGAGCTGTACTATTTTCCTACAGAGACGCAAACAAAAAAATGCAGCATGGAGACAGGTGGCCGAGATAGTTGGTGCTTCTGGTGTCAATATTAGATACGTTAGCTTGACTGGTGGCTACCTAATTCTAGCAAACTGGTTTGCTAGCTAGCATTGCAGGTTGTAAAAATTACATCAATGAAGCATATGAATTGAGTAGTGATATATAAAATGTATTAAAATACGTTTCTATTCCAATTTTAACCATTGTAATAATCTGACGTTCCTTCATACAAATGTGCTATTCTCTAACCTTAATACACAGCTTACCTGCTGTTATGATACTAGTTCGCCCAAAGACACACCCACAAGTATGCTACAGGCGAAGCACATTGGGCGATGCTAGCGTTGGCTATCCGAAATGTCGCGAACAGTGTGAATGTACAGTTACAAGGATTTGAATGGGCGAAATGACTGCGTGTAAGTCTCCTGGACCTTTGGTACATTTCCTTAATATGCCCCGATGTAAAATAAGTTGATATATAAGCATATTGCGTTTCACCTCTCACATCAGATCGGCCTGGAATTCATGAATGGTATGACGTAATGGTTTGCTCCACCCCTTTGACGTAGACTAGTGGTTCAAAGCAAAAAAGTCTACACACAAGGAAAGCGGGATGTTTCATCAGCGAATGTGAAATCATCTGTATTTTCTCGTGCTCCCCGTCCTCCGAACAAGAATAAAAACCAAGGTAACGTAAATAATATTTAAAAATGCAATAAAAAAGGGCGGTTCATACAATTTGATGTGTTCTTACGTGTTTTCCGAAACGGCATGATCCGTCTTTTACTAGAATTCTGACGCAATCCTAACCTCGTGTGTTGTCAGATATACTAGCTAGTCACCTACGGTACATCGTGTACGTTACCCATTTAAAAATTATACATACTTGTTCTTTTTAGAATTTAAATATGTCTTTTTTTAATAGTTAACTGGAATGTCTAACTAACATATTCCAACGAACGTTGCCATTGCTTGCTAGCGGGTAGCTTTAGCCTGTGTTAGCATCACTTATTTCATTTTTTTAACTCACCTTAACTGTACATAGACTTGAAATGTTGGGTATTTGGACGGGGCATGTGGACTCACTCATCGCCAAAAATTGTAAACTTTGTAAAGATTTGCCGGGTAAATCCAACTTGTAACGTCTGCGTTTTTTCATTCATTGTTTTGTTAATTCGTGTTAGTTAAAGAGTATTGGCTCAACGGTGGTTACTAGCGATTTCGAGCTAACCCAGTTGCTAAGGTCTCTAGTAAACAATCATAGACAACTTCAGCAGAATACTGGAATAGCTACTGTGGATATTGGAATGTTCCTTGGCCCGACTGTTGTCTTTTTTTCTGTGACGTTGGCTGCAACTAACCGCCTGTATGTGTTGCATCAGCTTGAGCTGTCTAGGTATCTTGCATTTGCTGTTATTAACGACTACACCGTAGTACATTCAATGCAAGGACTCCGGTTGTTCTGTTTTGTTGAAAGTTGGGTTCTTGTTTGTCAGACTTTGCTCATGGACATGATCACTTTCTCAAAGGAGGTTGTCAGTCTTTTTCGACAGTATTCTTACCACATCATGTAGAATGGTTTGGGGATATGCTTCATTCTCATTTGCACCTAGCTACTTACTGATTCAGTGTTTGATATCCAAATTGGTCATTGCGCAGAAGACCATATTTATCTTCGCCTCTTCTGACTTTTTGGATTTTAGAAAGGTGAATTTGATCGCCCTACTATTTTAAGTCGATGGACTGAAATGCGCTTATTTGCACCAAGCGCTCAGCCATTCTAGTTTCGTTAGCGGTTGGGGGACGCAGCATTGGATCCTGAGGAGGGAGGGACACTGTTGGCTCCCTTCCAATGACAGGAGGGGGTTGTACAGTTCACTCACAGCAGTATGTCCTTCTTCGACTAGGAAATTGATTGTTTCATAACTTCAAACAGCTGGACAACTATTGACTGTGGTTCATGAAAGGTAACCGCCCATCACGTAGCTCCGTGGGTGTCTTCACCCCGTGAGGTTAGAATGCTGAAAAGGCACTGTTCTCCTCAACCCAAAGGGCGCCACATCTGCACAGCCATCAACGTATCCAATCCCCAATTAAGATCAGAAAAGACTATAAAATGGACAAGAAACACTATGTCATAATTGTTGGAATAATGCATGTGAAAGACCTAGCCCAGTCTCTTTTCGATCTCATGTATATCACCATATGGTGGACCCAGAGCCTTCTATGCAGAGTTTTGCCAAGTTAGAAAACGGCACCTTTTGTTCTGTAAATGTTGATTATGTAACATTATGACTGTCTGCAAGAATTTCTTATAAAAAGCCCTTTCAAAGCAGCAACTTTGTACTTTTTCATGGTTAACATTTGGAATAATGTTTATTCAAGTCTAACAATATGTTGTGGTGTGAACAAATTGCATGTGCGTGTGGTCTAGACATTCATAGGTTTTAAAAATGCAGCCATGAACCGTCGCACCAGATCGGTTTGTTAATTCCGCCTGAACAAGAAGCTTCCACATACTCAGTGATACCACACCGCGGAAGTGTCAGTTAACAACTGCTTCAGATGAGGGCCTGTCTTGGTATGTTTAGAAACCACATTGGCCAAACTCTGGCATGTACTCTTGGTGGATCTGGTTGTCGTAGGGGGATTTCCTCTTCCGTATTGTTTCCAGTTGTCTTAGGAACTATTTGGCATTATACATGTTGTCTCTTTTCAACAGAAAATGTTCAAATAACTTGAGGACATCTTGAGAAGATTTAATGTATTGTACCCTGGTTCAGTATTTCTGTTTGTAGTGCATGATATGCCTGGCCAGAGAAGTCATTATTCTTTAATAGTAATAAAAAAACAAGTTTTTCATTAAAGGGGAGTTTCCCCTTTAATAACATAGTCATATGCACAGGTAACATGAGGGAAACCACAAAGTATCTTTAGAACTCTGGCAAAAAAATAGAAATGTAGTGAGTGTGGACAAGTTCATTGTTTACAAAGTAAATATTGATTTCAATTTCAGTTATTATTTACAAGATTTTTATTTCCATAGATATTAAGCCAGCAGTGGGCAGTTTACGCTTTTAATGGCTAGGCCTATTTAAAGAACAGTAGTAATCTAGTTATTTTGGCCCATACACCCCTTTCAGGGTGAGGAACCATCTAACACCAATGTGAAAATAGGTGGAATTATCCTTTAATGGGTGTGGTTGTTTTAGTGAAAACGTGTTTGAAGAATAGAGCGGCTGTGCCTGGATCTTGCAGTCTTTTTATACAAGTCTCCCTTCTAAGGTTGGTCTACCTGCCTGTAAAGAACACGTGACCGGCGGAGCCACCCAAAGCAATCAACTCCTCTCTGTCCCACGTGCCAGGACTAAGAGAAATTCTACACACCCTATTTCTGCAACCTAATTAATATGACCCTTTTGATAGTTATGTTTTTCACTGTCTTGATCATATCTATTTCAGTTTGACCGCCATGTGAGTATAGAACAAAACGAGTGGTGCAACTTTTGAACTCCGCTCAATACCGTACCATTAGGTAATTAATTGTTTAGTCTTAAGTTGGGTTTGTTCCGTACGCTATTATTCAGCAGTATTAGCGAGGCTGGGACACCGTGGTAATAAAAAACAAGGCTAATCACACCAGCCTCTTATTGTAATGGCTGTGAAAACAACAGATGTTGATGAGTGTGAGTCAAAACAAAAACAGGTTTTGTGTAGAATGAGCAACGTCCATAATGAGGTAACAGGTTGGTTTATCTTTGGTTAATCCTCTTACACTGGAACAGCACAGCTACTCACTGACATGCAGTATCTCTGGTCTTTTCGGAGGGCCTCCTGTGTGCTGAGAGACTTTGTACAACACACACAAAAAATAGGTCTAGATGCAGTCCATGTGGTCTTTGGCCACTTGGCACAAGCATATGTTTGTCATGCTCTGTATGAAGGCCCATTTTAAGGGATAGGTCATCCAAATAAAAATGGGTAGATATTGGTGTCTTAAGCCTGCAAGCAGTCTGTGGACATGGTGGGATGGCTATGCAGACTGGTTTAGATTCCTTGGCACTGTTTGCAAATGCTAACGTTTTAGCATTTCTGGTTCATATCTGAATTAAATCACAGGACCAATGTTAGCATTTCCTGTGCATAATGCTCTGCTAATCAGAAAATATCTCAAATTGATCGTGAAGCTCTCAAGTCAGTTTATAGTTGTTGACATTCAGGGACAGTACTAGACCATGGAAACTAAAACCAAAGCATTGGCTGCTGTCTTACCATGTCCCAGGACTGCTTGTCCCAATGTTTAATTTTGTCATTTGAGTGAACTATACTTTTAAGTAGTACTGCTCTTTGTGAACCACAGCCTGCCCATTCCTGAAAGGGACTGGACCCTTTTGGCCTAGAGGCTCCAATCATCACCTCTTGATTGAAATGTCAAACTGGTACAGTATAAGAGCCGAGCGCTAACCTGGTCTTCACGCTGTCTGCCGTTTCACATATCCGCTCACGTAAACCCGGAAAGCCAGCCGCCCTCGTGACGACCACAAGAAAAAGATTAGCCTAGTTGGTTGAGGTGACGCAAGGCGGCCTATCTCGAAAGCTTACTGTGTGGGCAGAACAAGAGGGACTAAACCTCTTGGGCACCGTACAGTAATCGCAGGAAACGGAGACTCTCACAGGGAACATTCCCGTGGTGCTGCCGGCAGTGGGGAGACTCTGAGGGAACATTCCCACGGCGAGAGATGTGGCCGCCTGCCGTACCCCATAACAAGGCTACATGTGCTCTTCAGGGGAGAGCAGATCCCGTGTCCTGCCTCTGCACGTCAGTCTTGTATAACCATTCCAAGAGCAGAGTCATGCTGTGTTTGAACAGTGGTTTAAATTACAAAGGTGACAAGCTTGGCCCATGCAGACTTCAGTAAGGGAAGCTGTTGTCGGGGTCCGAGCAGTGAGAGTACTTTTGGCTGCTGTTATTTCCTGCTTGGTCTTATACCAGTCCCGTCCTCATCCAATCCCGGGCTTGCGACACAAATGCAAATCTGCAATTGGTAATTTTCCCTCTACACAGTTTGTGATACTGACCAGCGTAGACGACGGCCAGACACATGAAAGTTATTTCTGAACAATGGTGTTAATTTCCCATTCCCTTCCGAGACAGGGGATGTGTTTGTTGTTCTATGTTTTTGCAAAGTTTTTTCTCAACGAACTTCCTGTGATTGTGCACTGTGTTCTATTGATAACACGTTGAATGGTCCCGAACACACAATTAATATTAATAGCCTAATAATAAGCGTTTCATAATTTATAGGCCTAAGTGCCACTGAAACTAAGCTGCACCTCCAAGTCTCCAACCTTTCTGGGAAGTTTGTGTGCTTGTGGAGAGGCAGATGTCTTGGATATTTGTAATAAGCACTCAAGATGACCTTACGCCTGATTAGGTACAAGGCGTTCTGTGCACAGGGCGTAATGTCGTCGCACTGTTGCTGTGTGTGTGTGTGTGTGTGTGTGTGTGTGTGCGTGCGTGCGTGCGTGCGTGCGTGCGCGCGCGCAAATGTTTGTTTGCGCGTGTGTTCACAAAGGAGGGAGTGTCGTGCTATTTGCCACCTGCACAGATAGACGGACAGTAGGCAGCCTGTTGTGTTGCTGTCTGTCCTTGAGCTGAAGGGGCCTCTGCCTGGGGTAACCGAAGCAGTCCTTATCTGTCAGCTGGCCCCCAGAGATGCCAAAGGCTACGTTGCTGACGTGAATGCTCTGTTTTTTCGTCCTTAAAAAACTGCTTAAAATCTGGCACTGTGGTTGTCATTTGCTAGGCGTGGTGGTTTTAATAGACGTGGGAACACCGACTGAACCTGTTTCAACGCTTGAGATGGCGTGGCTCATGTCGGGCCATGCATATTTTAGGCCCGGCTTTAAAAAAGATATAAAGCAAAATAAAAGTTGAAGAAATGACATTCTGGGAAGTAGCATAATGGCAGCAAGCTGTTTTTGGGTAATCAAAGGGTTTAGTTTACTGTAGCGTGGAGACCTGCTAGAGGGGAAATAAAATGTAGACCAAATCACAAGATGGAAGAATTCCCAGAGTACAAGCCTCAAAGCGTATGTCACTGCAAACTCAAGTACAAATAGAACTGCAACATGGTTGTTTACACAAACACGCATGTGTGCGTGCACACACAAACACATTAATCAGTCCAAATGCTAAGAAAGAAGAGAGCTGCTTGAACATAGTGTTAACTAATGTGAAGTTGCGGCTGTATGTATTTATTTTTTTGGTCTGTTGTCCACTCCCCTTCCCCCTTTACACATCTTTCTCTGATGTGTATTTTGCATCCTGAGGGAAGCCTGCGAGCTACAACGCATGTTTTTAAAAAAAAATGTATTATTATTGTTTTTTACCCCACTTCAATAAAGGCTCTTCATAGTTTCACAAGAGAGTGCCTTGGAGGTCTTGAGGTTTTTAAGCTTCCGTACAGCTGCCACTTCATTTTTCTGTCTCTAATATAAATCAGCCAGTTTGTTATCCTGGCGACAGTTGATTTGGATACAAAGAGTCCACATAAAACACGCTGCACTTCATTGACTCCAACAAATAACCATCATGTTTTCCCCACAGGCCCGTCTCTACTAATCAACCTGCTTCCCTCTGTGTTTCTTCTCAGAGACTCTGCTGCGCCCTCCCAACCAGTGACGCCTCCCCGCTGCTCTGATTGGCTGCTTTTTCCGTCTCCGCTCCACCCCCACAGACAACCATGGGAGAGAAACTGGCCTCATTTGGCCGGATCTTGTTGCGCCGCAGGGCCCTGGACTGTTCCGATGAGGGGACCCGCTTCGCCCGCTGCCTGTCCACCCTGGACCTGGTAGCACTGGGGGTTGGGTCCACGCTGGGGGCTGGGGTGTACGTCCTGGCCGGCGAGGTGGCCCGGGAGAAGGCCGGACCCGCCATTGTGCTCTGCTTCCTCATTGCGGCCCTCTCCTCCATGCTGGCTGGCCTCTGTTATGCCGAGTTTGGCGCCCGCGTTCCCAAGACTGGTTCGGCATACCTCTACAGCTACGTGACGGTTGGCGAGATCTGGGCCTTCATCACGGGGTGGAATCTTATCCTCTCGTATGTCATTGGTAAGTTTGTCTCGATGAGGCTTTGGTGGAGCATTCGGAGGCTTTGCATTGCACCACGGGGAAGCTTCGTAAGGGCTTTTTTCTAGGCTCACTTAGGTTTTAATTTGACTGTTTTGCATCATGTGACCATCTCCTTGGCCCTCTTTCCTTCAGGCACCGCCAGCGTGGCCCGAGCCTGGAGCTCCACGTTCGATAACTTGGTGGAGCAGAAGATCTCTGACTTCTTCAGGTCATCCATGGCTATGAAAGTGCCAGGTGGTGTGCTGGCTGAATACCCAGACCTGTTCGCACTCATCCTCGTGCTCCTGCTAACGGGTGAGAACTCCAGCGTTCAATCAACCGACACGTTAACCATACCGAGTAGCACTCTCGTCATAAATACTGTCTTTGTCGCTTTGTAATGAGCACACGTACAGTGTGACTATCATGTCACCACAATGCTGCTTTCTTTAGGGCTTCTGGCGTTTGGCGTGAGCGAGTCGGCTCTGGTGAACAAGATCTTCACGGGGATCAACCTGGTGGTGCTGGGCTTCGTCATCATCTCTGGCTTTGTGAAGGGAGACTCGGCCAACTGGAACCTGACCCAGGAAGACTTCATTGACACCTACACTAAACTGGACAACAGCACTAATGCCTCCAGCATATCTCAGATGTGAGTTGTCTATTTGGAATGGGCACCAGAGATTCTATTTGGGTGTCAAACAAAAGTTTACGTGGCTTCTGAAACGCAACAGTAATTGACCCCTGCTTAATCTCTCTCCCCAGTGTTGTGGATAAGATGTTTGGCACAGGTGGTTTTGCTCCCTTTGGCTTCAGCGGCATTCTGTCCGGCGCCGCCACCTGCTTCTATGCCTTTGTGGGTTTCGACTGCATCGCCACCACAAGTGAGTTGTTGACTTCGCACCAGAGCTAAACAGTAGATACGGGCCACCTGCTTTGTGGTCGCAAGTTTTTTTTTTTAAACTTATATTCCACTGTCAGCCATTTCGGATAACCACTTGGTGACTGAGCAGGGCTCTAAGGTGTGTCCATTTTATTTGCTTATGCACCTAAATCTTATTCTGCAACATGGAATTTCCCTTGAGGTCCAAGTAAATGTTGGATTTCTCGATTGTTTCATTGTGCAACCACCTTTCTTAATGCCCCTTCATTTCTGTATTAACTCAGGTCAGCATAGAGCTCTGAAGTGTTTTGGCTGTACCCTCTCAAATAACCGCTGGGCCTCATCTTTCACCCCCCCACCCCCCACCCCCCCAGGCGAAGAGGCTAAGAACCCCATGCGCTCCATCCCTGTTGGCATTGTGGCCTCCCTGCTCATCTGTTTCTTTGCCTACTTTGGGGTATCCGCGGCCCTCACTCTCATGATGCCCTACTACCTGCTGAACACCCAGAGCCCCCTGCCAGAGGCCTTCAGCTACGTGGGCTGGGCTCCGGCTCGCTACATTGTAGCTGTGGGCTCCCTCTGTGCCCTCTCCACCAGGTCAGTTGGGCCCAGACAAATTGTCCCGTAACACACTTTCTTTTAGTGTTTCCCCTTCAGCAGCAGAGCTTCGGCAACCGCAGACTAAGTTCAGTTTGCATTTAGCGCAGACAGCTCTAGCGGTTTTAGATGCCGTGTGTTAGTTATAGGTTTCTTTATGTTATGGACTGAATTTCTAATTGATTAAAAACTGAAATATTTCATGGAGAAAGTGTAGGGGTTTGAATGCTTTCTGAAACCAATGAATAGAGGAAATGGTGTCTAAACTCGAAAAATATGCACTCTTTCTTACAAACACCATTTAATGTTTGTTCTTTTGTCGTGCCAGCCTGCTGGGGTCAATGTTCCCCATGCCCAGGGTCATCTACGCCATGGCTGAGGATGGCCTCCTGTTCCGCGGCCTGTCCCGCATCAACATTCGCACCAAGACACCCCTGATGGCCACCATCGTGTCCGGCTGTGTGGCATGTGAGTTCAGCCCCTCCCTTTGCCCCGCTCCCTCATTCACACGGTTCTGCTCCACGTTAGTCCATTCCTGCTGTTCCCAGTGTTTGTGTTCTTGCGAGAAACTATGATCGTATAACAGCGGGAGGGACGCCTGTCCCTTTTATCAGTGGAATGCGTTTTTTTTGGTTTCCATTGTTTCCGAATGCCGGAAAGAGTCACGTTTATAATAAAGTCAATGGATTTAGGCTGCCTTGCTGTAGTCTGTATGACCGTAATGCTTATCGTCACCTCTCCCCGTAGCGCTGATGGCCTTCCTGTTTGACCTGGCTGCACTGGTTGACCTCATGTCTATAGGGACTCTGCTGGCCTATTCACTAGTAGCCATCTGTGTGCTCATCCTTAGGTGGGTGTTTTTTTCTTTGATATGCTGAAGCATTTGTGGTGTGAGTGCTTTCTGTGGACCAGGAGACTTACAGGCTTTTTGTGTGCGTGTCCGTCCAGGTACCAGCCGGGGACCCTGAGCTCGTCCAGTCAGACTGAGAAGCTGGTTGAGCTGGTGGGAGGGGAGAGCAGCGGGGATGAGTACGGCCCAGAGCCAGTAGCCAGCCCCCTCAGGGAGAAGTTCACCCCCCGCCTCCTCCTCTTCCCCAGTGGGGATTTGCCCACGAATGCCTCTGGGAACATCGTCTACATCACCACAGCCGTTATATGTGAGCCACAGCCCTTCCTCTCTGTCACACACACGTACAGTCTCATGACGTTTTAACGCCCATGATGTTGAGAAAGCTCATTTTGGTCTTTCTTTCTGTGTCTCTCTCTCTCCCTTCTCTGTCCTCTAGCGGTGCTTATCACTGTGCTGTGCGCGGTGCTGGCGGTGAAGCTGCACGACCTGATGGAGGTCCAGCCTGGCTGGGTGTCCATGTGCGTTGTCCTGGCGTTGCTCTGTGTTCTTTGTGTCGTGGTCATCATGAGGCAACCCCAGAGCAAGGAAGCCCTCACGTTCAAGGTCATTATTCATTTTAATTTGAACAGGCGGCGTGCTCAACGGCTTTCGGGCCGACGCACGGTCACAACAACGACTGACGGGTCTCTCGCCCCTGCCTAGGTGCCCCTGCTACCGTGGCTGCCTCTTTTCAGCGTCTTCGTCAACATCTACCTGATGATGCAGCTGAACGCTGCCACGTGGTGCCGCTTCGCAGTGTGGATGATCATTGGTGAGTTCCGTTACATTACGCCCTTTAGGAAATGTTTGGAAATTGTACAATGGAGATTCAGTTTCTGAGCAGCCGTGTTCATTACTGTGCACGCCCTGTCTCGCTAACCTCCGCCAGGTTTCACCATCTACTTCGCCTATGGGATCAGGAACAGCAGCGAGGCGCCCAGCAGCCCCCCCCCCGCCCTGCAGACCAAGAAGAAGCCCATCTACATACAGGGGAACGACAGCGAGATGGAAAGGATGAGCCCCTGAACTGCAGTTGGGGACGCGGTCAAACCCCAGCACATTTTACCTCTGAAGTGAAGGCAGACGATTCGCCTAACAGACACTGCGTCGTGTCTCTGTATTGGTTGTCTTTTCATTTTTGGGATACCCGTGTTACACTTTTTTTGGACAGTTGATGAGTTCCATTTTTTAACAGGCAAAACATGGCTATTAACATTTCTAGTTATTTTATTTATTAGCGGTTAGTCTGCTGTTGTTACGTGGCTGTGCCTCTAATTGTTAGCCCCTGGTCGCCAGCAGCTTTATGAAGTACTATTCTACTGGATCGGTCGGTTAGGTTCACATGTATATACAGGGTACTGGTGTGTCTGTGGGGTTTACAGTTTTACTCAGTCTTAGTGCGCTTGGGTAAAAAAAAACAGTAAATTATTGTAGTTGTCAACTACATACAAACTGGGGCTGCAATATTCGGTGCATGGAGAGCAATTATGGTTAACTGTCTTGCTCAAAGGCAGAATAGATTTTAAATTTTCCCACCTCAGTTGGCTTGTTGATTCAATCTAGCAACCATTCGGTCCCTGTCTCAAGCTCCTGAACTGAAACTAGTTTGGACTGCTGGTATCAGCTTTTTGCAACATTTGGCGATATCACCACAGAAACATAGGTTGTGTTGTTAACTATGTGGCTAGAGACATTTATCAACCCAACCTGTTGCCTGATGTCCAGTATTTATAATTCAAAGTTATATTAATAATTTATGTTTTTTTAAACATGGTGAAATTAGTCAAAGCAATGATGTAAATGCTAATTTTTATGGAGATATGTCCCTGTGTTTTTCTAAAAGAGTATAATGTATGTGTATGATGTTCAACTAAGCTATTGACTAAATGGTGAACGTATACCTTTGAGGTTCTATCTGTACCTCTGTTCTGTCTGCCGAATCTTTCTGGGCTGTGTGGTAGCCTTTTATCGCCAACCCTTCATGTATTTCTATTTATGTCTTGAGTTTTGATTTACAAATCGGAGCTATCCCATTTTATATATACAATGATTTGAATGCTTTAGCTTTCTTTACAAATTCAGAGTTCACAGTTTAAAAGTGCCCGCCACAGGGTAATTTCTGCTCATATTATGCAGTTATTCCTGTCCTAGATGTAAATCCTTGTTCAGGTTTCACCTCCAGACACTGACACAGGTTGCTGATGCGTATGAACAATGTGAATGTGTTGATGATATCCGCATGCAGCAGAGAAATTATAATAGGTCACTGACATATCATGACAGCTACGTATTTGAGTGCCGAGTACAATTGCAGACAGTTAATTCACATGCTGCAAAACAAAACTGACAATTGGTTTTTTCGCAGTCGTATGTGAATTCCCTTCAAACTGGATTTCTCTAGTGTGGTGCTTTAAACAGAAGTTACCATATAATCAGTTGGATACAAGCTTTGCATTGAGTCTTAAAGGCAGTGATTTTAGACCTTGTCCAGCAAAACAACTGATGTTACTTTAGGAGTAGCTTCTTGTGAAAATCTTTTCACAGTCTTTTTTTAGTTTCCATTGAAACTTATTCTTGGCAGCTTTGCTGTTAAGTTTACAACATCTGTTTATCTACTCATTCTATAATGTAGAATTATTTTATAAATAGTTTTGTTTTCCTGTTCTGCCTTTCAAATGACTTAAATGAAGTTTAGTAGTCCGTAAGCAAGCAGGCAGCGTTTTTCTCACAGTGTTTCAATATTTACATTTATTTTTTATTATTTTTACATTCATGCAGTAGTCATTAAGCAAACACTCTAACCAGAGATTTACAGGGCGCTCACTGGTCGGACGCTGTAAACACTAGTTTATCTGCTGCCCCTGAGTAATGTGCTATGTAGATGTGTTATTGCATTCTCAATTGTACAGTTTCAAAGTAATCTTAATTGCTGTGTTGGTTTAATGTACAACTGTATAGCAAAACTATCGTATCACCAAAAATAGAGACGTCATGATTCTATTTTTTAAAAATCACTAGTTGTGGGGCTGCTTAACCAAATTTGTGTGAATTAGAGACTCTGTTTCAAGGACACTAGGTGTATGACTAAAGGAAATAAAACAAATTGTGCTCAGATGCAAAGACACGAGTTGGTGAGGATAATTGATGTACGTTATTGTAGTACCATAACAGTATACTAAACATGGTCATGAATTTGAAGGAGATGTTGTATAGCTGTGCTTCTGGCATTACTTTTACCAACATATTGCTTTACCAGTTTCCTGAAAATACCTCCCTCCTCAATGATCCCAGTGGCTGGTAAACCAACACACACAGAAAGCCATATAGCTTTGAGGCTAAGTACTGCTCTTATTGCTGTCACAAACATCAATTATATTTTTGTCTTTGGTTTTATATATACTGTAAATATATGCCTATCATGTATAAATGAACTGTATTTTTAATGTCTTTTCTAAATAAAATCTTTCTGTTATTACATTATGTTGGATTCTCAAGTGTACATTTTGTTATTCTGTTGCCAATCATCTGTTTTCTCAAGTTGTTCCAAGGTAACCTTATATAGCATTCAATACACACTGAAATCATTAACCATTTGAAATTTCATTAAAATACAAAAAGACATTTAAACAAAAGGCACTTTAAATGTGGCTCTGAAAGATGGTTGATTGTGAATGTTGTTGAGTGGCCAAGCAAAAGCCCAGGCTAGAACCCTGTAGAACCCTGTTCATCTGTCTAGAGCACATTCTGCCACTAGTCTTGGCTAAGGGTGGTGCTAGCCCACTTCAATATATGCAAGTGTGAACACCTGCTTAGGCCAGGGCTTTGTAAGCTCTTAGCCAGAGCCTAAGGTGCACTGTGAACATGCCTTATGAGACTTTCATGAGCATCTTTTGGTTAGATCCTGGGTCAAATTTGGTGCGATAACCTTTCCTATGTAGCTTGTGTTCTGGACGTTTATGCATTTGCAGATGATCCATCGGATAGGTCTTTTGATTTTGCCTTTATGTGTTACTATACACCCATATTGTTAAGATCCAACCAGAGCAAGTTTCAATCCCTATGAAAGGCTGGACCCTCCCAACTTAATCTATAATGATTTTCTAATAATTTGCACCTGTTTTGGTACATCTGATTCTAATTTTAAGGTAGGGTTAGGGTATACTAACTTTTTTCCACTTAAGGATATTGCATTGATGTTTATTTTAATTGCATTCATGTTTTTTATATGATTAGTTAAATTGGGTTACCTTTACCAATGACTGTGGTTGGAAATTAGCTCAGATATTCTTGTATCCAAATATTCTGGGGTGAGTATTTTTTCACATGATTGTAAATTAAGTCTAACACTACAAAATGTGGAAAGTGAATGGGTCTGAATACGTTCTGAAGCCACTGTACGTGATGAGCAATATATAATATGTATACAAGCTATATGTATATCCAAATTCCTTCAACCAGTCATATTGTTTAACCAGGCTTAAATATAGTTAATACCCCCTTAGCAACAATTTCATCTAAATTATTATTATATTTTAATATATAGGGTTGGGGCAAAGATTGAACTTGAGTAGAAACAAACATAAAATCAAACCAAATAAAACCAATTCAAATGTTTGTATTGGTGTCATCACCAGTACAAACACATTTGATAAGTCGTTTTTCACCAGTTGAAGAGGGTAATGATGGGGGGGATGACACAATCTTTGCAAGAGTGACCCTTACAAAAATATTAGGTTTCTGGCAGACAGTTGTGGTTAACCTTTGGCATTGTTGCCACAAATTTGCAGCGAGGACATATTTTCTTATGCCAATTAGGTTTGTGGCAAACTTCTGGTGGATTTGCGGCAAACTTCTGGTGGACTTCTGGCTAACCTTGTGAAAAACAAATATGTTTCAATCATTTAGCAGACATTTTTATCCAAAGTGATTTACAGTATGTACAGGGACATTTTTCCCCAGAGCAACATAAGCATAGGGACACAATGATAATTGGCCCAGTCAGGATTCAAACCTGGAACTTTCTGATTACAAGCTTGACTCCCTAACCACTGAAGTTTACTAGAAGTTTGGCACTACTTGCAACTTATCTAATCCAACAAAGATAGGCCCCAGTCCTACACAAAAATAAATCAAAATAAAAGTCAATGTCTCAATTTACTACTGATAGTAGGAATAGTATAACACACCTGGCACAATTCTGATACATGTGGTTGTGAATCAATAGTTTTTCCCTTGCTACTCAATGTCAGTCACCCCATTTTCTGATAATGAATCATGTCAATGTTTAGACTGCTAGCTAGTAGTCCATTGTGTAAACTTGTATTAATTACAGGAGACCTAACAGACACAAAGGGCATGTACGCTACTCCTGGAGGCCCCAGTTCATTTCAAAAGTAATTCAATGCAGATATCAAATAAACAAAGCAGAAGTCAGAGTGTCTCCCAAAGTTTTTCCCTTATAAAAATATTTTTGTGACACATCAACCAAAACAAATTATGTATTTTCTGACCAATGTTTACCATCTTAAACATTGTTGAAGACAAACAGTTATGATTGTCTGTCGAAATGTAATACTTTACTCTAAAGGAAGTATGGTTTGAAAGCTTTAGAAACTCAGGAAAACCTCAAGGGTTATCACCAAGAAAAATATGTGTGTGGTTTCGTTAAAAGAAAATAACATAATTGATAATGTTCTTTCTTCCCGCTGCCCGATTTACTGCGTGCCCACAGCACTAAGGAGTTCTGAATGAAACAAACTTGTTCCTAAGAAATTTAGTAATATTGAAGCTTAACATATTAAAATGTTAGAGCCATATGTGCAGAAAAGTAACAGAAACCACTTTGTTTTCATACAACCGCATTTACTTGTGTAATCCTGGTTCGATGCACCAAACACAGCTTATTCCTTGTTTCTTCTGCAGCTTCATGTTTACATCAGGATCGCAACACATCATTTGGGAAACGCTGGCAGGATATTAGTCATCAAACAGCACAAAAAAGGCCTTAAAACTGCAAATATTTTCTCCATGGCTAAATCAAAATCAGTAGACCCCCCCCCACACACACACCAAAAAATGCTTTACAATGGCAAGATTTTTTCTGTCTTATAGCTAAATGTGTAGCACATACTGCAGTAAATTAACTTTAAAACTGAAAAGTTTCTTGCAGTTGCAAAACGGTGGCCACAAAACGGTGCGGGCACCCCATCTAAATCTCCCCTAGTGCCCCCAAACGGCTGGAGCTAGCTTCATGTGAACATGGCAGCATGATGCTGGTCTGAGTACCAGTCTCTAGCAAACACTGCAATCCTTGCCAGTACTTGTCTTTGTCAGGGACTATAAGATAAGATAAAGAGACTGGCACTAAAACTAATGGTGTGCTGCTTTCACCGTGTTTTCATTGGTGGTTACATACTATTTATACACAATAATAAGAATTGTTTCAAAATTCACAGTAGATTCCCACATGATTTTGCTACCCTGTAATTTCAACGATAGGGCAGTCTGTTGAGGATTAGAAATACATTTACAAACTTAGAAGCAGATGTCTATGTATTGAATACATGGAACTTCAATGAGTGAATCATGAAGAAAATATGATAGTTCACACTGCATTTTTGTTTAGAGCAATATTTTTTGGAGACGCATTTATCTGTTTAGTAAAAAAAATATTTTCAAATGTAATCATTGTGATATAGCGGAGAAAATACTTCTCTACTTGGATTTGTTAAAATACACATTTCTGTTTTCTCAAAAATAGATGTTTGTGATGTTTTTTTAGACAGTCATGTTATTTTAATGGTGTTTTTGCTATTCTTCGTCAGTATCGTTTAGTATTGACGAATGAATGCAAATAGCTACCGTTAACACATTTAGAGAGCTCATTTACTTCACCTCAGGTTTTCTTTAGTATGACAAGGCCATTGCTTTAGTGTGCTGTCCTCTTGTGTTAATATATGGTACTGCGTAAGACACAGTGTGTTTACAATTCATAGTAAATTCAAACTCGTATCTTGGTAGGTAGTACAAAAAAATACATCACGGTCGTTACAATAATCTAGTGTCCGGTCCTTCTATTTAGTGCAGTGTTGCCAGATGGGGAAATTTCCTGCACATTGAGCTGGTTTTAGTGACAGTGACTGGCCAAAAAAAAAATTGGGCTTGGGCCGGTCGATTTACAGATAGGGTTGTATAGTAAAAATAGCGTTTGTGCGGGTTTTTGTGGAGGTCCGCGAATGATTGTTCGGTATACGGTCAATAAATCTGGCAACCCTGATCTAGTGCGCTCCCGAAGTACTTCATTATAAAAACAAGAACTTGCTGAGGTAGCAATCATCCGAGTCAATATTGTTTTAACTACATTATATTTTTCATGACGTATGTTGCCTCTAAAATATAATTAGATTTATAAAACAAAACTACGGAAGTTGTTGAATTTTGAGGCTTAAAATAAAAGCAAATTTTGTGTTTTGAGAATTCAGACATGAGCTAGCGTATTTTGACTGTCTGGTTTCTTCTGGAGAGACAAAAACAATTGCTTAGCAACAGGATACCAACGTGTTGTGTGGAAAGATAAAAGTTACAGATTTCTAATATTTGCATAATCGTTGTTATAGGAAGATAACTTTCAGGTTAATCCAATCAGGATCAAATTTTCCTTGAGCTTATTAACTGAAAAGGGATCATATTAGACTGCAGAAAAGGAGTACAGGGAATGGAGTAGAGTACAGGGAGTGGAATGTTTGCTTAAGATACTGATACTCAGACTAGCTTTAAACTGAATGCATCCATATGATCCATCAAACCTGCCCTCGCTCTATGAAACACAAACCTATACACCACTAAAGAAACACAGTGTCCTTTAAGATGCTTTCAAATAAAGAGATTACATTTACAAGTCACACCTTTTCATCAACTAGATTTATGAAGACATGATTCACAGTCATTTCAAACCTCTACCTGACATTGTGCAGGTAGGCATCCATCATTCAGAGCAAGAATGTCTGGTTGAATGCTTTCTCCACATTCCTAAATTACAATAGTTCGTAAAGAAAAACAAAGGTTGTTTAACGCCAGTGCTGTGAATTGATCAGATAATCTGGTAACTTATTTAGCAGAGGATATGGACAGGAGTCTATTTAATGACATACTTGTGTGGAATGGTGTTCAAGTGTCAGGGCACATGAAGGCTCAATAAAGCAAGTATATTATGTTGGTACTGCATGTCTCTATAAGACTACCTCAGTGGTTTCTCTCCTTTCATAATCAGACGGTGTGACTTCAGTGAAAGAGAGGGAACCCAAACTCTCATATCACCCTGAACAAAGCAAAACCCGAAATATCGAAATATAAGGAATTTTCCCCCATATTGTGAGAATGTTCAATTGTATTTTTCCATTTCGACCACACTAATATGACCGTTCATGTTTTACGTACCCTGTACACCATGGCTATCTACAACATGTAAGAAGCAGAAATCTATTAAGACACTTGTAAATCTTTGGAAAATCTCATTTCAAATGGCTGAAATGGCAAATCTACACGTGCACTTATGTACAACCCTCTTGTTCAGCACACTGTGAAGGTTGGAGGAGAGAACATGATTCAGGCCAATTAAATCATTTTGTAGCCTTCCTTCCTTTTGAGCAAAAATGGTTAATTTCCTTCTGCATAGATACTGTGAACCCAGGAGGCTCATGAAATTGCTCTCAGATATGGTCTGCTTGCATTAACATTGTATAGGAGGAATCATGCATAAATATGGGCACTGGCCCCGTCAAATAGTTGATCACAGCTTACACAAAATCGCTGTGAGCAGGATGGAAACAAGCACTGAGGAAAAATATATATCTTAGGAAGTACCAAGGGTTGAGAAATGTAGGATGTGTAGGATGTTGGTAATAAGCATGTGAAAATATGGTCTGAAGGTGTTACATATTAAAGGAAAAACCATCTGAACTCTCCAAGACCATTATCAATGAGCAGGGTGGCTAAAAGGGCCGATCATTTGTGCTGTACCACTAGTCACCAACTGGGCATTTAACATGAAGCAAACTGCAATAAACGTTTCACAGTGCATATCCACACTCCAATGTACAAATGCCCTGTGTATACAAATATAGGTCCTGTAGAAACACAGCTGACAAGTTCATCTGCACATATAAGCTTTGGTTCCATCTATGATCAAAAAAACGTCAACAAATGATAACAGCGCTCTTGGTGCGATCAGTTTCACGTCTTAAGCCAAGTAGGCATCGCAAAGTGTTGCGCCATTTCGCGTGTGCTCAAGCAGTACTAACACGACACGATTTCCGCTGCGCTCTGGTTCTTTCCATAAAGAGGGAGAAAAAAGTGGAGCTAGATTTGTTGTTGGACAGATCAGGACAGTAATAGAGGCTGTTCCTGCGGAAGGTCGCATAAGCACCCAACCACAGGGTGGACTTGTACAGTTAAAGCTGTGTTCCTCCTGTAGGGCACAAGACGAGGCATAAGTACAGGGAAGTGACAAAACAGTGTCATTCCTCTTGTCATTCAAGTGCTTGTAACAGGTAAAACAGACCATAAGAAAGGTAGATGTGGCAAAAATCTTTTTCATGTTTTATTCAGTGGTAGACTAGAGCAGATTTGGCCTCCCGGTATTCAGTGTAGAAGTGAGAAATGCCTGGTAAATAGATTGGGAGCTATTGGGACATTGTGTTAAAGGACTGCATGGGGTTGAGAGGCAACGACAAGAAAACTGACAGGACATTCAACAGAGGCACCGGCGGTCACTCTTAGTGACCTCTTCTGAGGAGTGCACCACATTGGGCACAAAGCCACTCTTCACTCCCTCCCAGCCCTCCTGGATGTTGATGTCACCACTCTTCACAAGCTCAAAGATGTCCCGCGTTAGCTCTGTGAATGCCTTTTCCACGTTGATGGCGTCACGAGCCGATGTCTCCACGTAGCGCATGCCATAGGCACCTGCTAGCTTCTCGGCCTCCTGCTGGCTCACCTGTCTCTGGGACTCCAGGTCACACTTGTGGCCCACTAACAGGAAGACAATGCTATGCGGCTGGACATGACTACGGGCCTCCTCCAGCCAGTCATGCACATTCTGAAAGGAGCGACGATTGGTGATGTCAAACAGCAGCAGCCCTCCAACAGAGTTACGATAGTAAGCCCTGGTAATTGACCTAGAGAGGTGGAGGTGTAGGCAACGAAAAGAGACAGAATTGAGAGGTAGTAAGTATGGACAAGCAGTGAAAAAGACAAACAAATTACAGACGGTGACAAATTAAAGGGAAAACCTGAATAAATGAGTGGAATTACATAACAAATGCAAGTGCTTCCAATACAGATGCTTCTTGAGACACTTTGTTGGTTTTTCATTCATTTTTCACCCATCTATATGTGACATGCTTAAAGTTCAATAAAAAATCTATGGCTTGGCTACAAGATGAATAAAACAAATAAAATAATATAATATTGTATAAGAATATTAACAGATGACCATCAACAAAACATGTATTTTCAACATATAAATTAGTGTTTTCAGTGGAAGATAAAAAAAGGAAAATGCAAAAAATGTCACCTGAATCGCTCTTGTCCAGCAGTGTCCCAGATTTGAAGTTTAATTCGTTTCCCTGGTTCTATCTCCACAAGACGCGAGAAGAAGTCAACACCGACAGTGGGGTCGGACACCTGTGCAAAGCGTCCTTCTGTGAATCGCCGAATCAGGCAGGATTTTCCTACTGTCGAGTCACCAATGACGATGAGTCGAAACTGGTACAGCCATATCGCTTCCATCTCTCACAGAATCTAAGGTAAAAATTAATAACTAATTAACACTGTTAACAGATTGTAGCCGCTTATGTTATTGTGAAAATGGTCTATAGAATTACGTAATTTCACGCTAGAATCCTTAGCCGATACATACATTTTTCTCACATTTAAATGAGAATATCTACTGTGCAAATGTCTTAAGACATCTAAGAAAATTGTTTAAAGGAATTGATCTGACCACTAAGTGTTTATCTGTTACATAAAACACTATATAACTTAAAGTAAATACAAATAAACATGAATACAATGAAAGGTAAAAAATATATTGCGTTTTGAAAACAAGTTAGTATTTTATGTCCTCCTTGAAAATGCAAAATTTTTCATTTCATTTTTTAAAGTAGTTTCATTTACCAGGCATTTCTGTGTTAAATTGGTCAGAGCATTTGCCATAAAACTTCATTTGACTTTGGCTGCTTTTTGTTTCTGCTCTTTCTCCTCAGAAGGTGGGGTTCTGAGATGGCCAGTCTAATACTGTGAGTGTTCCATGTGCAGGCTTATGCTCTAAAAAGGTCTCAACTGTCTTTGCAGAGTGTTTTGGTGTCATTATTGTGCAGAAAGACACAATTATTGCCTATCTGTCAAATATGAACATTTCTTGAAGATCAGGGTTGAAGCGTGTACTTTAGTGCCAGAGTACTCTACCAGATGCTGAGCAAGCTCTTCACCTGATTTCCTTCTAACCATCAAGAAGGTGACCTTGAAATATAGTTAATCAGATGCAAACAGCTTTGACTTTGTTTTCTGTTTTCAACTGGCCCAGTTTCTTTAAATGTTTTAATGATATTTCTTCTAGACCTCTCCCAAGATATTTTAAGTACATTTTGGGCAACACAATACATTTTGTTACTTTTTCTAGTATTCATTTTTATTTGTATATATTCGATAGTTATACGTTTTGAGAGCAAATAAAAAGTTACTGCAGAGATAAATAGCTTTATAGCACTTTTTCAGGTGGCCGAAGACTTTTGTACAGTACTGTACATGCTTAAAGTGTACTGGCGAACACCATCAAAAAGCAAAATATAGATCTGTTTTACACTGTCTTCAAATATGTTTATCTCAATTGTCCCTCCTACTTGAATGAGCTTTTGTTTCCTTGTAGATCAGTGTCTCTCAACCCTGCTCCTGGCGCCCCCACCCTGCATGTTTTAGATCTCTCCCTGCTCTGTCACACCTGATTCAAATGATCAGCTCATTATCAAGTCCTTCATGAGCTACATCAGGTATGTCAGGGCAGGGAGAGATCTAAAACATGCAGGGCAGAGGGCATCCAGGAGCAGGGTTGAGAAACACTGATGTAGATCTTCATATCCATTCAGACATATGCAACATCCCTTTTTCTTTATACCCAGAATTTTCAAAGAAGTTGGGCTCATGTCATTCTAATACAAAGCTCCATCCGACTGGAATAAACGTCCTCTTTTTTTAGATCTATTACCTCCTTGCGCTGCTTCAGGATATCTTTATGTTCTCATTTTAAAACAACCTGTTAATGCTTTTTCATTTGTGTGTACTTAAAATCTTCAGTTTATCTGTGCTACAAAAACTGAAAATAATCTCATGATAAAATGCTTGAAATGCTCTTGATGCTAATAATTGATTTATTATCTGGGTCATTGTATCCAAATGTTCCTGTACAATAGATGAGGA